>JACXGI010011701.1:8015-24488 GCA_016801175.1 Esox masquinongy | reverse complement strand
GCGCGCGCGTGTGTGTGTGTGTGTGTGTGTTTTGCTCGGGTAGACTATTTTCTCCGCCGGGGGTCAGCTGATGACTCATCCGTACTCAACACTGCCACTCAGTGGTTCTACCTGGTCGCCACCGGGTCACACTGCAACAGTGAAACCTGCAGTCTAGTATGAATTCACACCGCCAGTCAAAATGCTGCGGACGTAAGTTGCCCAGCGGACCCACTGGAAAGTTCCCGGTTCGTATAGCAGATGTGATGGAAACAAGACGCCTACAGAGACGGCTGAAGATAGACTTCACTGCTAATCTTAGTGAAATACTCATCGGGCGAGTCTCTTTACAAATTAATTATTTTCTGTTAATCGATAATTGGAAGTGAAAGCAGAGGGAGCTGAGTGACCGGGAAGGATTCAGTCGGACAGCAGATGATGGAGGAAGGGATGAGAAACAGTGGAGTAGGTGGCTGACACAGATCGTGGTTAAAATAGACAGGCCAAGAATAGCAATCCACGGGAGGAAACAAACCATGGCATCAAAATGACATGCCATGATTTTAGAACTAAAGGGGAAAAAAACTTAACACACTGTTCAAATAGGCCACGATTCATCTGCCTCTTAACATCTGAAGGTGAGGTAAAAATGTCACCCACACCTGTATTATTGCACGACTCTGGAAACAAATAACAAGGCATCCCTCAAAGACAGACAGACATGCGTGCATGCGCGCACATACACACGCACACAGACAGACATGAGCACAACACACGCACACAGATGAGCACAACACTCCTCTCCATCATTGTCCTTGTGCAGTGTGTGCAGACAGGTCCCGTAGGTCTTCATGGTTTTGAGCTGTTGCTGCCACGTCCTCCGGTAAGTAATAGGGGGTATTAACAGACCGAACCGTCTTTGAGTTTGGCCTCTTTTTGTGAATCGGAGCAGCGCTTCCCCTCCTCCCCGCACCTGCCCGCCGCTCTCTGCACAGCCGCAGTCAACAGCGAAGCTCCTGCGGAGCCGCTGCTTGCCTGCTCTGAATCAGTGAAGACCCATCCTCCGATGCTGTATTTTCATCGGATTTAGGCACCGCACCTGCCGCCATCGTTATCAAAATCATGGAAATACAGCAAGGACGCACTTTAATCTAGACGGTTGCAGAACCTCGTAATTAAGGTAGGTTGTTGATATCATTGGATGAATGAATGAACAGGTCTTTTCTCTGGATAATCATAGTCAATTACCTCTCTGAAACCTGGCGGTGCTTTTGGAGAAATGATGATCAAACATGTAGGTTGAGAGCCTAGTCAGGCCAATACTGACTAGGATGGTGAAACGGTCTTTTTTTGTGCGAACATCCACTCTTTGTAGATGTGAGAAAAGCTCTTGCCTCTTGTGTGATATGACCGGTAAGCAACCGGGGATGAGTAGCCTATTATCTCCCACTGCCAAAACTACTATTGATGTCTCGTCTTTAGTGGTGTGTTTATGTGGTAGACATAGGACTAGCTATTAAAGTCCTATATATGATTCTATGATGCGTTCCTGCAAGTGCGTGTGTGCATGCGTGCGTGTGAGTGGAGTGCGGGAGTGCTTGCTGGAGTGCGTGCGTGTCTGTCCGTCCGTCCATGTGCCTGTCAGTGTGCGTGTCTATCCGTGTGTGTGTGTGTGTGTGTGTGTTTCTGTCTCTCTGTCTCTCTCGCTCTCTCTCTCCCCCTCCCTCCCTCCCTCCCCCGTGTGTGCCTCCTCTTACGCGTGTGTTTCCAGACAGGGGCCACAATGAGCGACCACTACGAAGCGTCAGTCATGCCCAGCCGGCTGACCCCCGACCCGACAGCATGGTCCAGCAGCGACAAGGGTTTCACCGACAACGCCACCTACCCTCCCCTGGACTCCCTCCCCTCTCTTCCCCCACTGCTGGTCAACCCCTGGGACGTGGTGCTGTGCTCTTCGGGCACCCTCATTGCGTGTGAGAACGCCCTGGTGGTGCTGGTGATCTGGCAGAATCCGGCCCTGCGAGCCCCCATGTTCCTGCTGATCGGCAGCCTGGCCCTGGCGGATCTGCTGGCCGGCCTGGGCCTGGTGCTCCACTTCACCTTCGCCTACCTGCTGAGGTCCGACGCGGCCCAGCTGCTGACCGTGGGCCTGGTGGTGGCCTCCTTCTCAGCCTCCATCTTCAGCCTGCTGGCCATCACGGTAGACCGCTACCTGTCACTCTACTACGCCCTGACGTACAACTCGGAGCGCACGGCTGCCTTCACCTACACCATGCTGGTGCTCCTCTGGGCCCTGTCCCTCTGCCTGGGGATCCTGCCCGTCACCGGCGTCAACTGCCTGGCCGAGGAGTCCACCTGCAGCGTGGTGCGCCCGCTGACCAGGAACAACGTGGCGGTTCTGTCCGTGTCCTTCCTGCTGCTGTTCGGACTCATGCTCCAGCTGTACGTGCAGATCTGCAAGATCGTCATGCGCCACGCCCACCAGATCGCCCTGCAGCACCACTTCCTGTCCGCCTCGCCGCACTACGTCACTACCAGGAAGGGCGTGTCCACGCTCGCCATCATCCTGGGGACGTTCGCCGCCTGCTGGATGCCCTTCACGGTGTACTCCCTGGTGGCGGACTACACCTACCCACCGCTGTATACCTACGCCACCCTGGTGCCCGCCACCTACAACTCCGTCATCAACCCGGTGATCTACGCCTTCAGGAACCAGGAGATCCAGAAGGCCCTGTGGCTGGTGTGTTGCGGCTGCATACCGGCCAGCGTGGCCCACCGGGCACGGACCCCCAGCGACGTCTGACCCCAGGCCCCTGCCGGGAAGGAAGGAGAGGCGCCCTGGGCAGGAGGCAGACGGGCAGTCAGTCAGGTAGTCTGGGATCAGGCTGGGTCTACTCTGCGCCTGCGTGGCTGGACTGCATCCAGAGGTGAATGTAGGCAGCAGCAGAAGTGGGAGAAAACTGGCTGATGGTGGGTGCTTATATTTGTCTGGTTTTACAAAAATCTGAAGGGATGAGTAGCTGCACACACTTTCTATCTCGGAGAAGAGAGTTTGATGTGGCTAGGTGCCGACTGCCCAGAGAGCCCTTTATGTTAGCCTGGGATGGATGGAAATGCTTGGTGACCTAGTGGTGGAGGAGGATTTATTGCTTGTGTTCCCTCAGAGGGCAAGGAGTAAAACACTGAAGGCATCCGTACTGTCCGACCCTTTCTACCTTTCAATGTCTTCCGCGATTAAAACAGAACAACATCCCAGCATTGGACCTCTTCCACCACAGGTGTGTACCATCCTCCTAAACACACAGGCTTAACACAATGTCTGGTCCACGTGCCACGCCCTTTTCTGCAGATGCCTAGAAAAGGACGGTCGCGAGGCGCGGCAGCTGTAGGATGTGATCGTTTAGCCGCTTTTAATTACGTGAGCTTTTTTGCTCCATGAAGGGACTGCAGAGATTATTATAAACTATTTAAGCTTGCTCCACCATACACACGTTAGATTAAGAGCTAATGTGTTTGTGTGAGTAAAAATAATAATTTAGTGTAGGCTATGTATATCATGGACAGGGCGAGAGAAAGAGAAGTGGAACGGAAGTTATGAGAGAGGCAGCGATGATCAGGATGCAGGCTTTTCCTACAACGAAGCCCGGCTAAAACACTGAACGTGCGTCGAAAGCAAAATACCCGCGGGATGCTAAAAATAGCCCGGGCGCTCTGTGATCCGCGCGCCCTGCTGCGTTCTCCACAGACACATATGATAGAAACCAGGCCGAAGAGGTGGCGAGCGGGCGAAAGGTCTTCTCTTTTCTCCGTAATCTATCTTTCTTTATCTCTCCCCATTTCGGTTTTAAATGTCCACCCTCTCTTCTCTATGCTGAGAGTGAGAGGTGGCAAAAAGTCCCCTGATACCCCTTGCGCGATCCATTAACCCTCAAAATGCTTGCAGATTATGGTCATACTTCATTTCTCCGATTCCTTAAAAATACACTGAACAACAGCCTATTCATACCTAAAATAATTCGGTAATTTAGGCACGTTGAGTAGGCTAAACTCATTGCTCTTGAATAGGCTAGAGTAAAGAGAAACGCCTCTGCTGGCAAATGGACTGTCTGAAAGCTGTCGGAACGAAATGTTTTTAAAATAAATTTGATCTCTTGCCTGTTACGTTAGCTATCAAAACGCTTAGTCCTCAACCTTGAACCTGCATGTTGCCTAGGGCTTTAAAGGGGCGATCTGCAGGTGCTACACCTTTAAAGTAATAATATATTATAATGTTTGGATACTTTTATTGACCACACACACCTAGTACATTGTCTGTTAAAAACAAAATAAAAACAGTTGAAAAATATTAGCAAGAAAAAAACGAATGGTATTATCATGCAGCATATATCAAAGGCTGGAGTCTATATATGTAGGGTAGAATGTTTGCCAATTCACTAAGCCATAGTTTAGTCTTTTCCAAAATATCAAAATGTGCTTTTCAGATGACTTGATACTAAAAAATGTGTTGTTGTAATCTGTTCTGGGCTGAAACTCCCAGGATAATCAACAGCCACCTGGGTCAAACATAATCTCAAGAAATGAGGATTTCAAGGATTCCAAAACAAAGGCTCTGCAGGTTAGAGCACAGGGCCGAGCAGTGACCTCTACCTGACTTGTTTCACATAAAGCAGATGTATCTGGGAACATCCTGTCAATTGGTTTTGGAATAGTTTTATTTGTACAAAATCTTGTCTTGCACAAGACAATTGGTAGTCTCATGTCAGATGGCTTGTGTTGTTAGCCCCCCAAGGTCTGGCTACAAAAGGCCAGACAATGGCTGGTGTTGATTGAACAGGTATGAATGCATTCAGCTTTATAGGTTTCAGTGCGTAGCTCCGCCTCTCTTTTTGTTCTGATGGCATATGTTGGGGCTGGATTGACAGATTAACATGCATCATGCAAATGAACTATACATTTGTATGAAGTGGAGTTCTTCCCTCAAACAGGGAAAGCCTGACATTGTGAATAAAGGAAGATGTTTTTAACACTATCTAATTTGGTTCGATGGGTGAAAGAAGGGTTGCTTGCTATTAAGTGACAGAATTATTTAGGTCTAAGTTCCAAATTACCTTTATTTTGCTTTCAGAAGGGGAGTGTGCTATGTATAACGGGATTATAATTATGAACTGATTTCTCCAGACTGTATAATCCAAGCATCAATAGAAAAGGAGTCGAAATCCTTATGTTTCATCATAGTTATTTGTTCTTGACAAAAATAACCTACAGATGACTCATGAGCTTAGTTCAACTGTAGTACCCTATCAGAATCCAAGCTATGAGCTTTTGTTAGTAAACTATGTAAACAAACATTTTATAGCCTCAAAACCCGGTTGTAACGTTAAATGTTGTAATGGTTGGTCCTTGTATCCATAGCTCTGTCCCGGAATTTGGGAGTGGTTACATTTCTATAGCTAGCCCCTCCCCTCAAGAGGGTATGGGGGCCGCCCAACCCTGTTCCTGGAGATTGACTGTCCTGTTGATTCTCTCTCCAACTCTAATTTTGCACACCTGATTCTAATAATTAACTGGATAAAAAGCTAAATCGGGTTAGTCACAAATGGGGTTTAAGAGAAAACCTACAGGACAGTAGAGCTCCAGGAACAGGGTTGGGCAGCCCTGGTGTACACTTTGGTTTGTGTGAACGGCAGATTACCCCTTTAATGTGTAGGCTAAACTGTTACTAGAACTTCTCTTCCCACTCCGTCATAATAAAAAGAGTCACACCTATGATAAATTAGCACACCATTGTCATTCCAAAAACTCTGTCCCTTTGATTAATTCCCATTAATCCATTACCCTAATGTATGTTTATTTAAAGTATTCTAAAATATATTGGTAGGGCTTATAATAATATTTTCCTTTCTCATGAGAAGGATCATTAGCAGTCCACTTATAGTAGTCTTGTAGTTTCTTCTCTACCTTGTAGCTGACTGTTGCAAAAATGATAGCATGAGCAGCAATCACTGATAGACACTGAGCCTATCAGAATAATGTGTGATCATGGAAATGTACATGTAGAATATGAACACGAATGGTTCAGTTCATTCAAACCAGCAATTCAGTATTTACATTATTTTCCCCGTGGTCAAATTGATACACAGACTGCTCATAGTTACAGCATAACAACCTACAACTGCTATCACGCGTAGTGGTCTTCCCTACACCTCATCTATGACTGAACCTCTCTGTGACAGACCGTGACACACAGAGTGTTTCGAAAATTCGGATGACAACAAATACAAGAGCCGTTTCAAGTCTAGTTCTTCCAGCTGTGGATGTCTACTGACTCCAGGAACCGCTTCCTTACCGTGGCTGTTGAAAAGTCTTTCAGCACCACCACCTGACCACGTTCTGTAGGCTTCACATACTGCCTGTTTGTCGGCCGCAGATCCTCATTACGCCTCGTCACATCAGCAAGCAGCAATAACTTAGTGTCAGTTGATTAATTGATCAATAGCAATACCCTGTTAGCAATAACAGCTAGTCCCTCGCAACATGTCCCTGCTCCTCAACAATGACTAACCCCTCATCTATAATGCCTAGCAGAGTACTTGTCCAACCCGGCCTGAACGAGGACTCATCCAAGACTCGGGCTGCGTGTGATTTTTCCAAAAACAGATCAGATGTGGATGTTTTTTTTATGTAAATGAGACAGGATACCGACTGCCGCCACCCAGTATTCTGTCATTGGTCATTAAAATGTCACTGCCTCTTTCCAGTCAGAATCTACTGTATTCTAAGGCTTTGTTCGTCTTCATTATCTGACAATGAGACAAACTGGACTTGTGAGGACATTTCAGTTGTGAAATTGCTAAGTGTTTTGAGTGTCGTAAACTTAAGTGTCCATGAATTGGGACATTTTTTTTCTGCGCGTATGAGTTGCATGGCCTTTGTGTGTCTGCACAGTGTGTGTGTGTGTGTTTGTGTGTGATAACCAGTACAGATCTGCTGAATATCTACAGGTCTGGGGATTTACTTCCTTTGTGACACTTTGACCTCAGGAGAAATGACTTCGGCAGTCTTCCCGTCAGTCTGAGAGAAATGGTCTCATTACTTAAATCCAGAGTTGTGGCACAGAGGACAGTTGCTGATGGGTTGAAATGAACAGCAGAAGTGAGCAGTGACTGACCGAGCAGGTGTGAGGTTAATAAGCCAACGATGTCACGTGACTGACAGAAAAGTAGCTTGTATCACAGATCCTGATATCAGAGGCTCTCTGATGGCTTCTCGCAAGAAAACAAGACTCATCTATTTTATATTTATTGAAAGTTTATATTATCATTATTTTTTCTTCTCCGTGTTGTCGGGCCTGAATTCTGAGACGCCTAAAATGTTTTGTATTTTTAACGCGCTGTAGAGCCTTTCCTGAATGTATCCGTGTCTAAAGAAACTATTCTTCATTTGATATGGCATCCTGTTGACCAATTCAATTTTGTAAATAGAGCACTCGTACCGCTAGCGGGGCGTTAATGACTTCACCTATGGTGCTACCTGCTCCAGGGTCCAAAGGGGACTCGGGTGTGCCGTTTTTGAATGACATCAAATCCTACTGTAACCATACAGACAGTTTACATTTCGATCCCCTTGTCCCAGTCCCTTTCCACAGGCTCGGATCAGCTATGTCTGGATAGGTGAGAGCGGTATATTTTACTTTTTGGGAGGTTCAGGTTGCTACGGGATTGCTTACACCTCTCCGAACCTTGAGGATGTGCCGGACCATCGAGCTACGGGCAGGGGACAGACACGAAACCTGGCCCATCTTGTTTTGTGAACGTTCTCTCATACGGTAATGTCGGTCTTGTTAAGGTTAGCTTTTGTAGTTGGGTCGTAGGTGAAAACAAGGGCTTTATATTCAACAGTAGTCAAAGGAACCACGGTTATGTGAGGATTTGGTACTGATCGGTTAGAATTACGTACTCGCCTGATGTTAAACTGTTGTCATGTTTCAAGCATTCTGGGGAGGGGGATTGTTATTCATGCTACCCTAGTCCATCGCTAGCTGTAAGCATTT
The DNA here is from genome assembly GCA_016801175.1 of Esox masquinongy. Lineage (NCBI taxonomy): Eukaryota > Metazoa > Chordata > Actinopteri > Esociformes > Esocidae > Esox > Esox masquinongy. The sequence continues at coordinate 16,459 of JACXGI010011701.1, read as the reverse complement.
TAACATCTCTATGGGTTTCATAAAGTGGGTGGCCAACAGCGGTTACAGTGATGGCATCTTGAGAACACATGTTTTAAATGTAAAATGCACTTTATTTTGGAGGGAGGAAAATGGCACGAGAAATTAAAGGGCAATTCCACCACTTTTCAACCTCATGTTAATTCTCTCAAGTACATTACCAGTTGCTGCTTTTCTGAAAACAGCGCATTTCTACATGTAGGAAAAATATTTCATAAGTGAAAACGGTCTATACACTGGTCTACAAAAAGCGGTGATTTTCAAACATATATATTCTCAGTGGTGTGCGGAAAGATATCCTCCCACTGGTTAATAACTCATTGCAGGTTTTGAAAACCACAGTCTTTCTAACTTTTCAACATTCCCAATGATGTCAGAGAGGTGGACTTTTAGGAAATGTGCTTTTCTTTTTAACTACAAAAACCTAGAAATGCGCTGTTCTCACCTGTCGTCAAGGGTATGCTGCTGGAGCTTCATGAATTACAGACTATAAATGACAGACAACATTCACTAACTGATAGTGAAAGACATTGTATGAACATGGTGTGAATTTTTCCAAGGTGTTAGGACTTCTTATTGCTTTGGTTAGACTACTGAATTGACAGATAATGTAATTTTTTTTTATTAAAAGGAAGTGTTGTTCATTATCTAAACCCAGTGTTGGTTTGTTTTGTTCATTCCCACTTATTTTGGTTCTGTATCTCCTCCATGCCTCTGTTCCCATGACAACTCCCTACTTAGCTGTAATGATACCATGGTAACAGCCATCTCAGTGTCAGGACCGTGTTGCCTCGATGACAACAGAGCAGTAGAAGAGATGCTGACACAACATTGTGAAAATCCATTTATATACCTCTTTTTATTCATCATCAGTGTCACAGATTTCAAAGGTTACAGGGTTCACAAGGAAAATAGCCATAAAAATCCTACAACTGATCCAACCAAATCCTTCCGTATTTCTTCTAGCCATCACTAAACAATCACAGACCCAGCTGGGTGTTGCCCTTTCATCCATCCCCTTTCAACCAGAACCCTCTGATCTCCAAACACACACACTTACTTACTCACTCACTGTAGCCACGCTCTCATCTTCACAGACTACCCCATTAGGGCTGTTCACATTGGTTTCATCCCGACGTGCTTCTGAGGATGATGAATTACAGCCTCAGTCAGACACCGGTCTGGTTCTGAAGGAACACTGTGGGAAAACGCTTTGGAAACGTTTCCTTCCGTTTCCTTATGACTGTTGCTACCAAAGTCCAGACTGAGTGCTCTGATACCTCTTCATCTTCCAGTTTGCTACAATCTACACATTAAAAACGTGTCTCAGTCCCAAATTAACTGTTAACAAGTGTTTCATTAAAAACATTAGAAAAGATTACCTATAACTGAGATAAAGCCCACTCATGGTGCCACGTAAAGGGCATGTAGGGTTTTATGTATGCAAAACATTATTCTGAGAGTGGCACTTTAGTCCCCTGGGCTGTATTCAAGATGCCCTGTGTTGCCAGAGTGTTCCTAAATGTTAATAGTAATAGTGCTGAATATTCATTTAGTGTCAGTATTGCAGCAGACCGTGACTGTATGCGTTTTGAATACACCCCATTGTGTTCCTGGTCTGAATGCTTCAGCTGCTGAATCAGTCAATTTACACATCCTGAACAAAAGACACCTATCACACGTGGGAATGTGTGTTCGTTATTGTGTTGGTACATACACGTTTTAGTGGTTATTTGTTTGTGGATGTGAATGCGCACATATACATGTGCTTTTTAGCTTTTCCTGTGAGGATTTTGTGTGTTAGTTGTTGTGTGTGTGTGTGTGTGTTAGTCGGACCAGTCGTTCTCCTCCGGTTCGGAATCATCCTCGGAGTCCGAGTACTCGACGGCGATGCGTCGGGACAGGATGGTCGCCACGTCGTTCCCAACCGGCTCCTTCCTGGCCTGTTGCTCCTGCTGCTCCTGAGTCTTCTTCAGCTGGATACCTACAGCCAAGGAGACAGAGACAGTCAGGCACAGACAGTCGGTCAGCTAGTCCATCTGTCACCAGCCAGTCACCAAATCCACCTGTCATTCAGTCACTCAAGCAGCCAGTTGCTTAGCCAGCCGCAGTGAAGACCCCTACCACATAGACCGGCGGGTTAGATAAACCACATAGACCGGCGGGTTAGATAAACCACATAGACCGGCGGGTTAGATAAACCACATAGACCGGCGGGTTAGATAAACCACATAGACCGGCGGGTTAGATAAACCACATAGACCGGCGGGTTAGATAAACCACATAGACCGGCGGGTTAGATAAAGATACGCACTCTTACCCATGCGAATGGCGGCCAGCAGATCACTCCGAGCGTCGTTGACAGGCTGGCTGTCCTTGGGCACGGAGGGCACCTTGGGTGTGGTGGAGTAGGAGCACCCTGGAGGAGGAGGGGGAGGCATCGGGGGAGGCGGAGCCGCAAGGGACCCGGAGAGTGGCGGTGGAGGCGGGGCATAGCCACCGGCCGGTCCCATTGGTCCTGGAGGAGGAAGTGGGCCTCCGGGGGGCGTTGCGAAGGCAGACAGTGCCGATGGCATGAGAAGACCGGTAGAAGGGGCTGGGGGCCCGTTTCCATATCCCTCCATCATGCTGAGAGAGGGGGACGGGGATGTTGTGTGTGTCAATTACATCATCAATCACTGTCAATTACATCATCAAAGACTTCTAGGATAGCTAGTTTTACACTGTCCTGACATCCTTGTACCAGTAAGAAACAGAAAATAACAGGAGAGCCTTATTTACACACAGTCTACAGTCCAACCAGTGCAATTGGTCCGGGTTCCCGGGCTTTGACCGCAACGCTGCGGTACACACAGACAATACAGTCGAACCACCAGCTTTCCCCTGGACACAAGTCTCAGTCACAATACCAGATTCAACACAACAAACTCTAGATCCAGGCCAAAGCCCCAGCTAAAGACAGCGTCTGTGCCTGTATGCACACAGGAACGTCGCCGTTTCTGTCGGAGTGCCGCCATGCGTCAGTCCGTCTGTACACGTCAAGGTTCCCCGCTGACCTGTAATCCATGGGCGCTAGAGACACAGATCCATTCATGGTCTCTGTGGGTGGGGGTGGGGGCGGGGCATTGTGGGGGCGTCCCAGGGTGCCCCCCCTATAGGCCACGGCTGCACCCCTGTAGTCGTGGTCCAGAGTGGCGTGTCCCTGAGCGGCCATCTGGGCGGCCAGGAGGCTGGGCGGCGGGCCGGAGTAGGTGTGGGCATGGCCGGCGTGGTTCATTGAGTTGGCATAGTGGCGTTGGTGGTGGTCCGTGTGGTCAGGCCCAAGACCCCTGGAGTTGATGAGAGAAAGGAACGGACCAAGCCAGATGACAGTCATTGTACAGAAATGCCACAAGGGGGAGTAAGAGTGTTGTCATTTTATTGTACTGAGCTTAACATCTTGGAGCGTTTTAACACTACAATGGTTTTATTTAGATGAACAAGACTTATTGTCAAATTTGCATCTGAGATACATTTCTTTATAGTGCAAACGGGTGAAAAAGTAAATGATCTCACATCACCTTCTGAGGAGACATGGGACACTTTTATGACAAATGAAATTTGTAAATTAGTCTAATCTCGTGTATTAATAAACTAAATAGAAAAGTAATTGTGTCATACTTTTTGAAATGTCATTTGTTCTCATTTAGAGGTTGTTTATGATAACTTTTCACCAACCTCATCTCCGGGGACAGGGATCCGTCAGATGTGGCCCCCCGGTGAAGGGAGTGAGTGTATCGGTTGTCTGGCCTCAGCTCCTTATCCAGGGCCATCATGTTCCACTCCTGGCGACGGTTTCGAGCCTTACGGACCTTCTTAACCTCCCTCTGCAACGTGCCATCCACACAACGCTTTTGCTCCTGGGAAGAGAGACACTTTAGTTCACAAAAGGTGGAGAGGAGAAAGAAAGAAAAGGAATTTTTTAGAGCTTACTTTATTCTTTCTCTTCTCTTTCCTCTTGTCCTCCGTGTCCTGTAACATCTTCTCTTTCCACAAGTCAAAAAAGTAGGACGGGTCAGTGTAGAACTTCATCCCCTCCTTGTGGTCATCCCTACAGGTTCAAAGGGCAAACATGGGTCAGGGTTTGTGGGAAATTAAGTCCACAAGAACTTACCATTATCAAGCAACATATCTGAAGGCATGGTGAAGTAATGAACTCTGGGTAACAAAAGCTTTATAGATCATAAAGGGAAGTGGGGAGAGACCACACCTATATTTGGACAGGATGTTGAGAGGTGGAGGCTTGTCACTCAAGTTGTACATCTCCTTGACTGGGATGGGAACACTCCTTGTGGACACCACCTGTTGGTCCTGGGCGGTACTGCTCTTAAACGCCTTCTTCATATTAATGTCCTGCAGAGAGACTGAGCAAAAAGAAAGGACAAACAGAGTGAGAAAAACAGAGAGAGAGAGAGAGAGAGCGCAAAAGAGTACATACAGAAAGACAAACCAAGGAAAATAGGGGGAAGACAGGGCAAGAAGTATTTACATTCTCAGAACATTAAAACATGTTCTAAAACAAAAGGCCTCATCACCACGGCAACATGTACTCACATCACTGTCTATTTCCCTGGGACCTTTAACCCCTGCCTCACCTTCCTCCACGGTGGAGTCCAGCTGGGTGACCTTGACGGCCAGGCGGTCAATGCGGTCCTGTAAGGAGTTGGCCCTCAAGTAGAACGTATTGGCCTCATTGAACAGCTCCCCAAAGATATCTTCTGCATGTTTACCTGCAGTACAGGGATAATTTTATTTTCAATACATTTAGCTCAAATTAAAAAATATATATATATTATGTGTAGATTGATTACAAAAATTCTATATGTAATCATTTAAAAATTAAGTCTATAAAACCACAAAATGTGGAGAAAGTCAAGGCATCTGATCACTTTCCAAAAGCACTGTAGATTTGCACCAGATCACTGCACAACCAGAGAGAGGAGAGACAGTAAATGCTAAAATCAGAGGCCGACAAAGAGAAATCAATTGAGGTGGACTTGCAGATACATTTTTGTCTATTGTTATTTTACCAGCTAAGTATGACTAAGAGCACATTCTCATTTACAGCAACTACCTGGGGGCCATTGGGGTTAACTGCCTTTCTCAGGAAAAGAGATTTTCCGTCTGCACTGGGTTTCGTTTTAAGCAAACTTTCGGCCACGTTCCACTGCTATTCTAGTAATGAACAGAACAAACAAAGAGACCCAGGCCTCACTGCTGTCATGGAAGTTATTGGAGGAAAGATCTATAACAATCAATCTCTGTTAGAGCCCATCTGTTTAGGTCATGCTACAAAACATTTTGACAACACTACTGTGTGTCAGAGGCAAACACAAGTACATTTCCACTGGTCCCTCCAGATGGGCATCAGTTCTGTTACTGGCTTTTGAAATATTTTAGTATTATTTCAGTATTTGAAATACAGTCCAGTTCCTTTCAAATTAGTTTCATTAGCAGAAACAAAGCAAGAAAACTATTTTCAACAGATAAGTAAAAAGAGGACAGACATAGAACAAAGGCAGATTAATAATACAATTATATTAATGGTAATTACCCCACCCACACCTTCCTAAAACACCCCCATATATGTATGCCTGTTTAGAACTGATAAATGATTATTGTATTCTGATCCATCCTCCTAATAGGATATATGGTTGGTTGTTGTTGGAAACATTTAGAGGAATCTATCAAAGGGCCTTTTGGACTGTGGAGGGTGTTTACGAAGATAGTATCTAATCTGCGGATATCTGAAGTCGTTATTTCAAGGGTGGGCATAGTTTTCCCTCTGTTGATTGAATGAGGCAATGCCCTCTAGGTCCACATCCCCTATGGTGAGAATCCCTGCCTTTTCCCAACAATCAAAAGCATTACATTATCTACGTTAACAGAGGCAAAGGAGGAGCTCCTCGCTTTCAGAATGACATTAGTCTAAGGTCAAAGTGAACCCTAATTTGCTTCCAAATGCAGATTGTGTCTCGTCTAAGTGAACTGTGGCAGTAAAGTGACTTCTCAAGGCTGATAGGTGGTATGATCACTGAGCCCATAGAACCAGGGTGGCAATCCTCACGCTCCGTCCCAAGCCAGCTGGACAGCGTGGGAGGGGGGTTGCATTAAGCCAAAACTCGACAGCATGGATATTTGCCGACCAGTAGCAAAATATGAGTTTGAGAGAGCTAATCCTCCCTCCATTTTGGTCTTTGTGAGGCGCTTTTTTTTTGGCTATCCTATATGTTTCATGGTTCTAGAGAAATCAATTGAGACAAGTTGTTTCTGAAAAGGACTTTGGGATATCTTTGATAAAAAAATGTAATTAATCTTTCCCAGCAAGGTAATTGGGAGTGGTTCCCCAAGATGCTTTATTAAATTTATGTTTGTCCAACAGAGGGGTGAAGTTAGAATAGCGAGTCATATTTTTGAATAAAAAATTTCCTCTAGAGATTTGAAATGAGAGACTGTCTAAACAGGAGGTTCTCATCCAAACAGGCTCTAAAACCTAAGTATCAGCCTCTTCCAGAGTAGGTGGAAGTGCTCCATCATTATATCTTGAGAGCATTGTTCAAATGTTACAGAATTCTCTATTTCTTATATCATGTATTATTTATTGATAGTAGGTGTTTCACACAAATAAAATGAATCTTATTTCTATCAACATGCTAGCAGGATGACCTCAGGACAAATATTTAGAGGGAGGAAGGAAAAATAGGTCCTGCCTGCAGAGATCTGTCAACTCTGACCTCTTTTCATGGCTCTGACATTCAGTCCACCACGCGCACACGCGCACACGCGCACACACGCACACACGCACACACGCACACACGCACACACGCACACAGGCACACAGGCACACAGGCACACAGGCACACACGCACACACGCACACACACACACACACACCTCCTGTCTCTAACTCAGGCCCTCCAGGCCTTTGTGCCCAGTCATTTATATTTAACCCACACAGCTGCTGCTGAAAGACCCACTCCCACCAGAGGAGTGAAAAGGAGGCAGCGCGAGAGAGAGAATTGGGGGAGGGAGGAAATCACAGTATGAGCAAGACAGAGAAAGCCAGAAGGGGGGTGGAGACAAGAGGGAGGGTTTGAGACAGAGCCAGTAAGGGGGTCAGTGGACAGACATTGCGTGTATATATTGGGTATAACTGCGAGAGGAAAGCATACATGGACATATTGTGCAGGGCTGTTTATGTGCGGTGTCAGCAGAGGTATTGAGGACCCTTTGGTTCCAGGCTCCCTGATAAATGCTTCTATACTACAGCACACACACACACACACGCACACACACACACACACACACACTCATGGGCGGGCGGGCACACACACACACGAGCACACACACACGCACACGCACATACACACGCACGCCGGCACACGCACGCCGGCACACACAGCTGTCCAGATGAAGTGATTATTTGAGAAATATTTTAACAGGATCACACCCCCCCCCCACTGAGGGCCGATACGGAGCCTCGTCTTGACCCGGGAACCTCCAGGCCTAACCCTGTTTCACAAACCAATCATGGCTCCGGGATTAAAAACATCAGCATGTCATCACGTCTTCGTGTTCTCCTCACAGTGACATCGGCGAGCTTTAGTGATGACAGCGCGTTCAGGATGTTGACTGTACAGTCAGTGTGTCCGTGAGGAGGAAGAGGGTGACATTCTCACTCGGTGTTATTAAATGACTGTCACTGCTCTGTCGTGTTTTATGTCATGTTTTGCAGTGTGTGGTCTTTGGTACCATTTCCCCCACCGTGTGTGTGGCCGTGGGTGCGTGTGAACACCATTCCCACTGTGTTTTCCAACCGTGCATCTTACTCAGGCTGCTGAGCTGGCGGATGATGGAGCAGAGGGTGTTGTTCATCACACACTCCAGCTCACTGCCGATGCCCTCCGGCAACGCCCCCCGGCACAGATGGTGGGGCTGGATGTTCCTCTTCACCAGGGGCATGGTGATGCCTCACACAGCTGCACCTAAATGCCGACACCAAACAGAGCACACGTCAAACACCAGACTGGTTTTAAGGACAACAGTTCCATAGTGTTGTTTTGTAACTTAAATGTTTTCTTAATGTGTATTATGAACACAAACAGCTAGTCACACTGAGCGGTATTTAAGGACCAACAAGACTATCCTCTGAAACTGGATTAGTAAACCTGGGCCTGACAGTGATCTATCCAGGCCCAGCCGCAGTAGAGGACCTTAACAAGCCAGCGGTGGAGAGATTAAGGTATTAGGAAAATAAGCTGAAGTCCAGCTAATAATTTCCAGCCTTACCACTGCTCCAGCTGTAGGGTCAACAGCTCACACCCACACACACACACACACACACACACACACACACACACACACACACACACACACACACACACACAC
>JACXGI010011700.1:0-15501 GCA_016801175.1 Esox masquinongy | reverse complement strand
GCCCTTGATTCTGGCTATATTTTTAAGATGATAGAATGCTGTTTTGATGACTGCTTTGATATTTACTAATACTAGTTCAATTATTTTTGTTGCCAAACACAATGATCTGTTTTATCTTGGTTTAATTGTAGACAATTTTGGTTCATCCAGGTATTTATGTGCTCTGTACAGTAACACAGTGAGTCTATTGAGCTGTTGTCATACGGTTCAAGAGCCATATATGTTTGAGTATCATCGGCATAGCTGTGGTAGTTAATGTTGTTGTTCTGTAGAATTTGGCCCAGAGGTAGCATATAGAGATTGAACAGAAGCGGTCCGAGAACTGATCCCTGTGGAACTCCGCATGTCATAGCCACCCTATCAGATTCATAATTACCAATGGTGACAAAGTAACTCCGGCCATCTAGATAAGATCTGAACCAATTAAGGCCTGTCCCGAAGAGTCCTACCCAATTTTCTAGCCTATCTAGAAGTGTTCTATGATCTACAGTGTCAAATGCTGCACTGAGATCTAATAGAACCAGAACAGTTATTTTATCCAAATCAGTATTCAGCCAAATATCATTTAAAGCAGCGACTCTTAAAGGAGTAGGAACGTACACCGATCAGTCCCAGCATTAACTTTTTCAGAAATTTGAGCTACAGTAGCTCGTCTGTTGGATCGGACCACACGGGCCAGCCTTCACTCCCCACGTGCATCAATGATCCTTGGCCGTCCATGACCCTGTCACTGGTTCACCGCTTTTCCTTCCTTGGACCACTTTTGATAGGTACTGACCACTGCAGACTGGGAACACCCCACAAGGACTGCAGTTTTGGAGATGCTCTGACCCAGTCAACTAGCCATTACAATTTGGCCCTTGTCAAAGTCGCTCAGATCCTTACGCTTGCCCATTTTTCCTGCTTCTAACACATCAACTTTGAGGACAAAATGTTCACTTGTTGCCAAATATATCCCCCCCTGACAGGTGCCATGATAACGAGATTATTATTATGTTATTCACTTCACCTGGTAGTGGTCATAATGTTATGCCTGATCGGTGTATATCAAGCATAACAATGACAGCCTGTTAATTATGTTAATGGTTTCTGTGTCTAGTCACAACATAGTGGCAATATAATGCAGTGAAATGCAGCAAGTTTTATAAAGATGTTTGGCAGTGTAGCTGGTGGTGGTCACCTGAACAGTATCTCAGCTCTCAGGTAATTGCCGATGCCATTGAAGTACTTCTGGTTCAGCAGAACCTCACAGATTGGCCGGTCAAATGCTCGGTCATTCAGATTGGACAGGACATTTTCCCTGAAAACAAACATTTGTAGACCAATCATATGGGACAAAGGTGAGATAAAGGTAATAATGGACACATTCCATGAGTGCACCAACTGTCAGCATAAATAATACATTTAGGACGCCAACTGGATGTGGGTTTTTAGTACTTCAGGTGATCGTGGACGTGAGAGCATATGGACTTTTCTCCATTATATGACGCATTTTCAGAATAAGATGTTTATGAATAAATAATATGAATAAATAATAACTGACTAAAACTGTAGCATTCTCCAAAAAGACTACAGTATTTACATGAAGTTCCACAAATGACAACATCTGCCTTGTTTGTACAGTAATTGAAAACAATGAGCTCTCCTGTGTCTTGCAGACATTCAAGGCCTCCAGAGATGGGAACCATATCACCATTTTGGATGGAGATACAAGTTTTATTGGACACCTGACAGAAAGGCAAATCTATCATGGGAACATGACATTATTTGGAATTACTAATTAATACAGAAAGACATAACACCAGGTTACATAATCAGTGATGGCATAGATGATATGGTCTAGTGAGGGGGGCAGTATGTGATTGTATTGGTCTACTAAAGCTGAAGTGTGAAGGTGTAGCAAAAAGGTATGTAATATGCGGTTGTAAAGGGGAGTATGCAATATGTGGTTGTAAAGGGAAGTAAGCAATGTGTAGTTGTAAAGGGGAGTATGCAATATGTAGTTGTAAAGTGGCAGTATGTAATATGTGGTTGTAAAGGGGAGTATGTAATTGGGTGATGTGTGTGTGTGTGTGTGTGTGTGTGTGTGTGTGTGTGTGTTAAGATATGAAAGCAAAAGGCTGTTTCAAAAGTTTTTCTGGGAAATAGTTGTTGTCCTTGAGGGGAAGCATGTAATATGTTGTTGTAATAGAGCGGTATGTAATACAGTGGATATAAAAGTCTACACATCCCTGTTTTTTCAAAATGCCAGGTTTTTGTGATGTAAAAGAATGAGACAAAAATAAATCATAACAGAACTTTTTCCACTTTTAATGTGACCTATAATGTGAACAATTCAATTGAAAAATAAACTGAAATCTTCGAGGGGGAAAAATGAAAAATAAAAACCTTACAATAACCTGGTTGCATAAGTGTGCACATCTTCTTATAACTGGGGATGTGGCTGTGTTCAGAATTAACCAATCACATTCAAACTCATGTTAAATAGAAGTCATTACACACCTGCCATCATTTAAAGTGACTCTGATTAATCACAAATAAAGTTCAGCTGTTCTAGTTGGATTTTCCTGACATTTTCTTAGTCGCATCTCAGAGCCAAAGCCTTGGTCCGCAGAGAGCTTCCAAAGCATCAGAGGGATCTCATTGTTGAAAGATATCAGTCAGGAAAAGGTTACAAAAGAATTTCCAAAGCATTAGATACATCATGGAACACAGTGAAGACAGTCATCATCAAGTGGAGAAAATATGGCACAACAGAGACATTACCAAGAACTGGACGTCCCTCCAAAATTGATGAAAAGACAAGAAGAAAACTGGTCAGGGAGGCTTCAAAGAGGCCTACCGCAACATTAAAAAAACTGCATGAATTTCTGGCAAGTACTGGCTGTGTGCTACATGTGACAACAATCTCCCGTATTCTTCATATGAATGGGCTATAGGGTAGGGTGGCAAGACGGAAGACTTTTCTTACAAAGAAAAACATCCAAGCCCGGCTGAAGTTTGCAAAAACAAACATCAAGTCTTCCAAAAGCATGTGGGAAAATGTGTTATGGTCTGATGAAACCAAGGTTGAACATTTTGGCCATAATTCCAAAAGGTATGTTTGGCGCAAAAACAACACTGCACATCACCCAAAGAACACCATACCCAGAGTGAAGCATGGTGGTGGCAGCAACATGCTTTGGGGCTGTTTTTCTCTCAGCTGGAACCGGGGCCTTAATCAGGGTGGAGGGAATTATGAACAGTTCCAAATACCAGGCAATTTTGGCACAAAACCTTCAGGCGTCCGTTAGAAAGCTGAAGATGAAGAGGAAGTTCACCTTTCAGTACGACAACGACCCAAATCTACAAAAGCATGGCTTCACCAGAAGAAGATTAACGTTTTGGAATGGCCCAGCCAGAGCCCAGACCTGGATCCAATTGAACATCTGTGGGGAGATCTGAAGAGGGCTGTGCACAGGAGATGTCCTCGCAATCTGACAGATTTAGAGCGCTTTTGCAAAGAAGAGTGGGCAAATATTGCCACGTCAAGATGTGCCATGCTAATAGACTCCTACCCAAAAAGACTGAGTGCTGTAATAAAACCAAAAGGTGCTTCAACAAAGTATTAATTTAAGGGTGTGCACACTTATGCAACCAGGTTATTGTGAGTTTTTTATTTTTCCCCCTCAAAATTTCAGTTTGTTTTTCAATTGAATTGTTCATGTTATAGGTCACATTAAAGGTGGAAAAAGTTCTGACATTATTTATCTTTGTCTCATTCTTTTACATCACAAGAACCTGGCATTTTAACAGGGGTGTGTAGACTTTTTATATCCACTGTATGTAGTTGTAATAGGGCAGTATGTAATATGTGGTTGTAATAGGGCAGTATGTAATATGCTTGTAAAGGGGCAGTATTTAATATGTGGTTGTAATTGCTTGGGATGTGGGTGCATTAACATATGGAAGCAACAGGCTGTTTCTAAAAGCTGTTCTGCTGCTGGGAAATAATTGCTGTCCTTGAGGACCTTCCAGCACCTGTGGGCTGGCTGGGCCTGGAATACTATCAGTGGCTGCATTGTGACAAAATAATCAATGCTCAGTTGTTTAGATCAGGTGCTTTCGTGTTTGTAGGAAAAGCAAAAGGGGTCAGCTGGTGAAGGTGTAGGCAGAGTTACATTCCTGAAATCATATTCTCAGATGGACCATTATCTTTCACTGATGCTCTTATCCAGAGCCACCAGATTACTGAAAATATATTTAGTATCTAAATGTGTGTGTGTCCATGATGACAAGGCAGGCCCAGATTGGAAATACAGCCAATTTATTTGGGATTAACAGCCATTTAACACCCAGATAAGTCCTATGGGACATATACTGACCACAGAGAATCAGAACACCTGTTTAATATTTCTTGTGATCCACACAAGGCACCGTCCCCTTCACTGCCCTGGGGCAATGGGATTTGATCTGTAGATCAGTATAGTGCCCTCCCACTCCACTTCCAGCAGCATCTGGTCTTCCATCCAGCTACTGACCAGGACCAGCCCTGCTTAGCTTCAGAGGTAAGACAACAGTGTGATACACTTAACAATGTAACTACTCTACCTGAAGTTCTGGTATTCAAACATGACACAGGGTCCTCTGTCAGCTTGCCAGGTCCCAGAGGGTTGCCAGCTACCAAAGCGGCGGGCATCGACAAAGCTCAGCACCCTACTGGGCTTTTCATTGGTGTAGAACCTCAGGTGGGCGTGTTTAGGCAGCTCATCCGCTGTGGTGAAGCGGAAAAAGCCGGACATCCCAAAACGGAATACCACGTCCATGGACTGCTCCTGGTCAGCCTGGCCAGCTTTCACCCTAAAGTCAGTCATGTACAATAGAAACAACTAGTTTCCATCTTGCACTAAAAATGCATGCCTATGGTCTTTGGGATACCTAGTACCTACCGCCTGCTGCTCCCCAGGGAGGGATCACTCTTCAGGGGGCTAAGTGTGAGGCAGACCTCCTTGCCTCTGGAGGTGGCGGTGATGGTGTAGGCCGGACAGCAGAAGGGAACCTCAGGGTTCTTACTGACCTCTGACCTCTGAACAGGGCCAGTGAAAACCACCCCCCTACACATCCTGTTGACAAACAAACTAGCCAGGTGCAGCTCTGGACCTTCAGGCATTCTGCTGGCTCTGGAGATAAACGGACAGGCAGACTGGCTTCAGAGACAGGGTATGTTCTTTACTCAGATCCCCATTAGCTTTTATTATTACACCTGCAATACCAAGCAATGGGCGACAAAAAAAGGAAACGTGGCACAAATCACGTTACATTTTGTAAAATTGTATAAAAGATGTCGACAAAAAGCCGATGCGAACACACATCAAATTGCGTATAAGTATACGTCACAAGTCATGCAGCTAGCTAGACGGTAGATCATTTACAAATTAAATTTATGCTTTGTTAGCCCACAACGAAGTTGTTATTAAACAAGTTGTGTAAGCTACTACAGTACTGCAGCGGTAGCATGCTTGTGGGTTCAGTCAATGGAAGAAAAACAGCACTCATATGTACACATGCTGGTGATTCGTTTACTGTTTATATATAGTTTATCTATAAAATGTTATCCTTCAATATAAGTTAAGAATGTTTGCAGTTGCAACAACGAACTTACCTGTGTTGCTTAATGAACCGCGACTCTTACTTCTAGTAACTCAGTGATACTTCTTCGTCTGCCAACAAATTTCGTAAGCAGAGAAACGGTTTCTAGGTTTATGGGACACGTAGTTCCACATCACAACGTTACAATGCCAGACTAGTATACCAAAAGATTATTACGGTTAGTACGCCAAAAGTGCCCGGATGGTCTTCTATTTTCGGTGGATTTTTGAAGTATGCAACCGTTCATGCTTTTTAAAGTACTATAGTCCTCAACCCCAGTGAAAGAGGACGGATTTGCAACGAGGCTCTCGTCTTATCACTTCACAAAGTCGCTTATTTAATCAATGACATTCACGTATCAAAGAAAAACGGCCAGTGGCGGAAGCCATACAGTACATGGATGCTATTTGCAAAGGAAGTAAACTTTTCATTAAAACTTTAGTCAAGTTAACACAATGCTTAACGTCTTGCTAAAATTATTCAAACTTGGTGTGATAATGCACGGCAAAATGATCTAATGTTGCGTTGCAATTTTGTGATGAGGTAGTATGCCCCAATCGGTCCCAATACTAGCTTACTATATACTAAACAGTACGTACTTGTAGCACGTAGTATGCGATTTGAGATTCGGCCTAGTTCAATACATACTTCCAGAACATTCTGGACACACCTCTCCTTTACTCACGACTTCATTAACATATCGTCACACAGTCCAAACATACACCGATCAGCCAAAACATTATGGCCACCTGCTTAATAATGTGTAGGTCTATTGCCGCCAAAACAGCCCTACCCGTCGAGGTATGGACTCTACTAGACCTCTGAAGGTGTGCTGTGGTATCTGGTACCAAATTGTTAGCAGCAGATCCTTTAAGTCCTCTAAGTTGGAAGGTGGGGCCTCCATGGATCGGACCTGTCCAGCACATCTCACAGATGCTCGAATGGATTGAAATCTGGGGGATTTGGACACCAAGTCAACACCTTGAACGCATTGTTGAGTTCCTCAAAACATTCCTGAGCCATTTTTGCTTTGTGGCAGGGTGCATTATCCCGCTGAAGGAGGCCAGTGCCATGAAAGGGTGCACATGGTCTCAAGGTACTCTTTCACACATGGTGCAACAACACTCAGGTAGGTGGTACGTGTCAAAGTAAAAACCACAAGGGCTGCAGTTATGGAGATGCTCTGACCCAGTCGTCTAGCCATCACAATATGACTCTTGTCAAAGTCACTCAGATCCTTACGCTTGCCCATTTTTCCTGCTTCTGACACATCAACTTTGAGGACAGAATGTTCACTTGCTGCCTAATATATCCCACCCACTGACAGGTGCCATGATAACGAGATTATCAGTGTTATTCACCTGTCAGTGGTCATAATGTTATGGCTGATCAGTGTAAGTTCATTGTAAAGTTGTATTTCTCGTTCAAGGAAACACTTATTGTAAATTTGACGTAGACAACGCATCAACATAACATTCATAACATTTTTATAATGACGACATACTTTCAATGTACAAAATAGGTTTGAAAGATCATGGTCTACTCCTATTTCACCGTGTTTTTAAACCCAGAGGTGCAACACAGCAAGACTTCCAGGAACACTTGTGAAGTACTCTACAGATCAGACAGTCCCATCTGGCCCTCGAGTGACTTCAGGTCCCTTTCCTGCATCCTTGCAGTACATAAGTCTTGCTTCACTGCAGTGCATTCATAACAGCCTGGGCTTGTTTCAGTTCTGAGGGAACATCCAGAGACGATGAAATCAGTGAAGGTGGCAAGACTCTTTTACAACCACATAATTAACGGCACATTGTGCAAAGAAAAGGGTTTATATCCATTCAAAGAAACACAATCAACATAAACTCTGTCCAAATACTTCCAGCTACTCTCACACCACTTGGAGCGGTTGGCAGCTTACAAATTATGTGACAACAGAATACAGTGACAATACAATACAGGGATGATAGAATCATGTAAAAAAAACAAAAAAACAATGCAACCATAGATTTTGAGAAGTGCTTCCAATGGCACCAGAGAAAAGAGCATAAGGCTATTGCCTCAAGCCTGACTCTGCCTGAGCCGGGAGTCAGTCCCGAACCAGCCTCACCCAGGACATACCTGTCAGCAGGACTCTGAACTTGTCTGCAGAGACTGAAACAATGGTGGTCTCTGTGGATCCCGTCTCAGCCCCCTGGGCTTGGAGGCGGAGCTGCACGGTGGGCTCATTAACCTCCTGAAGCTCACTGGAGCTCAGGGTGTAGTCAACCCTCCAGGCCACGCCCTCCAGCCGACCCACTGGAACACAACAATGACATTCAACAATACAGGCTAGCATCTAAAATATCCTAAGCTACTCACAATCCCAAAGAAAACAACTCACTACTAACTCACGTCTCAGACTGCTCTCTCTCAGCCTCTGCTGCAGGGCAGTGTGCTTGTCTTCATATGATTTACACAGGCCCGTTGTGTGCTCTGCCAGACACATGATGGACGGAGAAGGGAGCCTACGTCATGAGTGTCAAACTATACATGGTTCTCACAACTTAGTTTGTAACATCTACAATGGAACTGAGACTTCTGTTGGCATTCAAATATGACCGATTCACAATCCAGTGCTTCATTAAGGAATGAGCTTTTACAGTAGATGGTTGTATCCAACCCAGTCCTTCAGGTTGTTTCAAGATGAACAGCTGTTATTATAGAATACTGCACCTTTAGGTAGTCCCAGCTGTTGCAGCTCACTGGAGAGAGAGTCACTGTCCACATTGTGTTTAGCTGCACTGGACAGGATGAAGGTCAGCACTGCAACACTGGCTTTGATGTCTCCACTGTCTACAGATCAGACAGGTGCATGTATATAAAGGATATAGACAGTTTACTGCCATTGTCAAAGTATTTCTTTCACCGCAGAAGACATGAAGTTGTCCTTTCTTGCAGTTTGCATTAAAGTAGCTGCACATTTTGAAAACAGAAAGAGCTACATACCAAACTTCGCATCTGCAGTTAACTTTGCGGCTTTGTCATACTAAAAAATATGAAAATTGCATTTTTTGAGGACACTAAATATTAGGGATCAATCTCAAATGCATGGTTAGCAATTGAGAACAATGAAATGTAAAGAAAAAAATAATATTGTTTGTGGATGCGTAACTTACATCAATCCCCTCTCCCAGCAGATCCTTTATCACCTGGACACAGAGGAGTTTCATCTTGACGCTTGACTGTCAGAAATACAGAGAAGACAAACGTCAGGGGATAATTTCAGTGGTGTTCTGCTCCATGAGTCAGATGCCGTATCCAGTGCTTAAAAATAATTTATTCTGCCATTTTGCTATTAGTTATTTTAGTTATCACGACAGAATACAATTAAAACCCAGGGACTCGTGCTAATCACAGCTAGCTCCAGTCCAATGGTTAAACTTACAATTTTCGCCAAAGTGCTGATTTCAGCAAGAACCCAGTCTGGGCAGTCCAAATCCCCACAAAACCGGAATCTCTAGAAAGTGTAAATACCATTTGCACAATATCATCATTGTCGGTTTGGCATTTAACGAATCCCTTCACTAGCCAACACTAACTGTCTGGTGTGTAGTTGTTTTTAGCCAACTATTGTAGCTAGCTGCCTTAGCATTTCGTGTTTTGACTCCCAGTCTTTTCCATATGGATCAACATACTAACTTAAAATAACAAATGCAGTTATTATGGAATGCAACAAAATAATAATGTATAGCAATTAACAGCGAAAAGAGTTTACCATTTTTGCGGCAGTATTTCTGTCATGTGATGATGAAGATTGGGCCAAAAACGTTGTGCACGGAGTGTACCGGACGTACCATAGATCCAAAGAAGTTAATTTCAATGCAACGTTACGTAGGTATGTAGTTCTGTTGTTTTACAGTTCAAACCTCGCATTTATACGCATTGACCTTTGAACGTTCGGGTAAAAGTATTTTTTTGAACCGAATAACCTTTGGCTTTGGTGGACCTTACGGGGACGCCTCTGTTCACTCAATGAGTTGCTCGCTTCCTCTGGTCGACAGTTTATAGCCATATGGATTAAATGTGCGCATCTTCTTTTGTAGTAAATAATCAACTTCACAAACCAAAAGCTTAATCGTGTATTTGTTTTAAATTTTAGCCTTATAATGACATTCCTTAATATGTTGTTTCAGATTGTATAGCCTGCCGAATTATATAGGATCACTGCTTCCATGACGGTGCAATGACGTTACTCTCTCGCGTGGTCGATCGCACACTTAAACCGATGGGGATGTAATCATTCAATGGTTCGTCCGGATTCTAAGGCTCGAGATCCACAGTCGGCATGGCGACTCTAAATAATTAATTTGAGTAGCCTAATTAATGTAAAAGCAAAAATGAAATTGTTTTTTTTTATTGCTTGGATTCTTTTTCCATTTACTTACGGTGTGAGGGACATACCAAGACTAATCTTGAGTCAAGGTAAGTGCTTTTACTGCTGCACCTGCTCTTTTACTGCAAATACATGCCAATGATTTCCCAAACGTTTTTGCTTCGTGATAATTGTTATTGTAGAGTCCAGACCAAGGAATAAGTATAAACAAATAGATTGATGTAGTGTAGTTAAATTAATAAATATTTGCAATGTTTCTTTTTTGTAAGAGCACCTTTCTGACTTAAACTAGTTCAGTTCAAAATGTCATTGTGAATTTAAATGATCAAAAACCATATGTAAAATATTAAGAAAATTACACTATAGACGGCAATAGAACTACCTGCCAAAGAGCATCTTTCTAAGTTGATTAGAAACGTTTAATCCTCGTTTAATCCTTTCAAGTATCCATCAAAATCTAATTTTATTCTTTTGTAAGTTTCTCACTGCGGTGAAGTTATCTTTATATTCAAGATTCGGACTTTGATCGTCAATACCTCATCAACGAAACCTGCTAGAAAGACAGCAATTACATATTCCGTATCTGCTGGCGATAGCGAACAAACAACACTCCCTGTTTTCTCTGTTGCGTTCAATTTTAAAAAGACGATGTTACAGTCATGTCTATGGCGGATTCTCCGTGTATTCTCAGTAAAGGGAGCGTGTAAAAGTCCATAATATATGTAGTTTTTAATGACAAACGCCAATTGCATTGCAACCAAAAAAACATAACCAATCAAAACAACTATAAAGAGCTCAGAATTCGGTGCTTTACCATTTACATGGTTGTTGTTTTGCATTATTAAAAAAGTAAAGGTAAAAATACTTTTATTGCCTGTTATTAAATAAAGGTCAGCACTTCAGACCCAAGGTAACTTTTTAATAGACCGTCAGGGGCAACTGCCCAACCATGAACATCATTCAGTATTATGATTAAGGAGATTATTAATATTATTTAAAACATTTTAATTCAGAGAAATCTCAATAGCTCTGTCCCAATAAAACATCTGTTGAAATAATCAACTGATATTGCTTCAGGGACAGCTGCTCTACCATCAACACCCTTTAGTTTTACAATTTTTCAATTTTGGAAATTGTTAATAGTTTTTAAAGCATCTTTCCATCACAATTTCTCAATATCTCAGACCCAATGGAAGTTATATGGAAATAACCAACTGAAATATCTTTAGGGAGAGCTGCTCTACCATCAACATACTTTAGTTGAGCTATTTTTCAATTTTTTACATTACTCCTAGTGTATAAAGCATCTTTCTATCAAAAATGCTCAATAGCTCAGACCCCAAAAAAACTTATACGGAAATAATCAACTGATATAACTTCAGGGAGAGTTGCTCTACCATCAACATCCTTTATTTTGGCCATTTTGTAATTTTGGAAATTATTACTAGTTTATAAAGCAATTTACCATAAAAAATGCTCAATAGCTCGCACCCAATAAAACTTTTATGGAAATAATCAACTGATAGAGCTTCAGGGAGAACTGCTGTACCATGAAAATTCTTTAGTTTTACAATTTTAGTATGTCGATGGTAAAGTGGCTGTCCCTGAAGCTATATCAGTTGGTTATTTCCATTTCAGTTTTATTTGGTCCGTGCAATTGAACATAATTCATGAAAAATTGCTTTATAAACTATTAATAATTTCCTACATTGGAAAATTGCAAAACTAAAGGATGTTGGTGGTAGAGCAGCTCTCCCTGAAGCTATATCAGTTGATTATTTCCATGTAAGTTTTATTGGGACAGAGCTATTGAGCATTTTTGACGGAAAAAAGCTTTATAAACTAGTAATAATGTCCAAAATTGAAAAATAGCGCAACTAAAGGATGTTGATGGTAGAACAGCTGTCCCTGAAGCTATATCAGTTGGTTATTTCCATATAAGTTTAATTGGGTCCAAGCTATTGAACATAATTCATGGAAAATTGCTTTATAAAATATTAATAATTTCCTACATTGGAAAATTGGAAATCTAAAAGATGTTGTTGGTAGAGCACCTATCCCTGAAGCTATATCAGTTGATTATTTCCATTCAAGTTTTATTGGGTCTGAGCTATTGAACATAATTCATAAATAATTGCTTTATAAACTATTAATAATTACCTACATTGGAAAATTTGAAAACTAAAGGATGTTGATGGTAGAGCAGTTGTCCCTGAAGCTATATTGGTAGGTAATTTTGATACGAGCTACTGACATTTACATAAACTGACGTTTTTCATCAACATGACCCGATAATGGTGCACTTTTAAGACGGTGCCTTAACCCTCGCTTCGTAGTAAAGCAGTTTTTCACGTTCTTTTCGACTTTGAAACATTAATATTAAACCGATATGGAAAAACAAGAAGTGTTGCTTGTTCGCCATCGCCAGCAGATTCAGACTATGTAATTCCGACGATCAAACTCCAAATCTTGAATATAAAGCTAACTTCACCGCATTCATTTTCTCTGCAGACAGTATAGATGCCCGGCTGGAATATAACACATGTCAGAACCACACCGTCTTCTTCCACCCTGATGAGGGTGATGAGCTCTATGTCGGCGGGACAGATTTTGTGTTTCAGATTGATGTGGATACCAGCCGCATCATAGAGGTTAGTATTGTGTAACTTGTTTTTTCCTCATTACACATAAACAATACATACACTGACATATTCAGAGCATTTCACCTGTTGTTTTCTAAAGCCATTGTCTGATACACAAAGCAGACGGCTGCAGTTCAATGCCGCTGTCGGCCCACGCTTCTAACAGTAGACAGCTCCAAGCAATTAACTATCGCCTTTGGGACTTGCACAAAAAGCATCTTTCAACCTTACTGTAATAGTATCTGCTGATTAGCTATTCTGTGGAAGGGAAATAAGATCTGCCTCCCAAATGCTACCTTCACAATGTAGTGAACTTATCTACCACCTTATTCTGTATGTAGGCTATGCACTACTTTATGATTTTATACTTTGATAGTTTTGAAAGTATGTTAAGATAGTGTTCAGTTTCAGTAGAATGTGCATCAAATGTAAGCCTATTTTGTATAAATCAGCAGTTGTCACAGTGCTTCCTAGATAGCAGCCCTAAACCTCTAGCTATGCAGTTTGTTATTCATATATGTTAGGAGGGAGGATCAGATACAGTCATTATTTTAGTTGCATTTTGATTATAAATGCTGGTATTTCAGCTATTTTGGCCAGCCTCTCAGTTAGTTGGACATGAAAGGCATGCTGTAACATGCCTAACATGGGTGGTGAAAGAAGGAAAATATCGTGAATACACAGAGTAACGAGGCAATCAAAGAAAAGCTAGGAAATGTTTTTGCCTGACAGCTTTTCCCATTGTTTTGTCTTCTGCAGTTGTTTCCTCTCAGTACTACCGGCGGACAAACGTGTGGAGAGGTGAGAGTTGTTGACGATATGCTGCTGATCGCAGGACTACATTTCACACTTAGGCCGGGATCTTACATTTTATATCTATGAGGAAACGAACCACACATACAAATTAAATACATAACTAATGAAGTAGGCTGCAGGCATTACTTAACCAAACTCCCACCACTCCCTTTCACCAGTTATTTTGGAGATGCTCTTAACCAGAACAGCGTGTGTGCGCGTGTAATACGTGGCTGTCTGTAAAATCAAGCGCTAAGCATTTAAACAGCATTTTGCAACCAGGCTGTATATAGTATTGGCGAATACAAAATCTAGTTGTTTTAAATTAAATACAATTTAAAAAATTTAACAAAAAGACAGGATGATTGCCTTTATAGTACTGACTGTATCGAGTGGAGCTGTTTTATTGCCTGAGACATGGTAGACAATGTGTTCCTTATTTCCGACAAGGCAGGAAATATCCAGTCTACGTTCCTCAATTCTTGAGGAACTAAGCCCCGAGTGTATTGTGATCCTAGCGACGCCTCTGCTTGCCTACAAATACAAATGAATCTGTTACTAGGCCAAATATAACATAACTCAAATTAGCAACAAAATAAGTCTGATTATGAACCTGCTGTTTGACCTGTCTGTTTCGTGAGCATTTTTTATGAAAGTAGTTGGCAAACTCAATGACAGCTTAATCTATGAGTTGAGCAGCACACAAGCATCCTACTGGAGCGGTACTACAGCGATATTGAGGGGCAGCGTTCTGGCCTGCTGACTCCATGCTGCAGTCAAATTGGGCCTGCTCTACTGGAGCGGTACTACAGCGATATTGAGTGGCAGCGTTCTGGCCTGCTGACTCCATGCTGCAGTCAAATTGGGCCCGCTCTGCTCCTTACGCTCCCATCCCCTCCTCTCACATTTGTAGGCAGTTTATCACAGTATTTTATGAAACTCCTCAGGGATTTGTGGTATACAGCCAATAATGCAGTGGCAAAATGCAAATGTATGATGCACACCCATGACTCATTGTAACTTGTGTAACAATTTCAATAAACACTTTTTAAACCGTTATCCTTTTAGTTGATCTTAATGTTCATAAGCAATGAAAATGAATACACCCAACATATTGATGATGCATCTGACTGTTATTTACTGTCTCTTAGAAACAAGAGGCATTTACTGTGTCTTCATGTCCATGTAATGACTCTGTTATGATCAATTAGCTAATGGTCTTTATGCTCTGATTCATATATTCTTATTGTAATGTTCTGATTCTAACCATCTCCTAGAGTCCATGTGAGAATGTCATCACTGTTATCCAGAAATTTCAGGATAGTCTGTTTGTCTGTGGGACCAATGGGAACAAGCCTCAATGCTGGAAGCTGGTGAGGATGACAGTTGAAGCCCACTGGGAGTCTTTTTGAATGTTTTGTCATACATTTAGATTCCCAGAAGGAGTGTTTTTGAATGCTTTGTTAGACTGTTGGAAGCCAACTGGGAGTGTTTTTGAATGCTTTGTGAATTTAGTAGTGTGATTTGGGATGGTGGCGTCATTGTAATTCGTGTCTTTGTCATGATGGTTGTTCTGTGTGTTTACATTGACAGTATTCCCAGATGGCCAATCACACCCTAGAGATCGTGGAGAGTTATGAAGGCACTGGGATCTCCCCTCACCTTTACTCCCAGAACTCCCTCTCCCTCACTGTAGGTATGTGGAGCAACAGCTGGAGTCTAAAGGAAACACTCCCCAGATGGGTTGCTCCAACCCACCTGAGTAATGTTTCTGTACTGTCTTTATCTTCTATAAAACAAATATTATGAGATGGTGAAATATTGCATGTTGCAATGGTGTTATTGGATTTTTACTGTAATGGGGCAGGACATAGGGAACGGACACTGGACAAGTTTTCAGGGCCCTGGGGGTGTTTTATTAAAGGGAATTTGGAGGGAGGAGGTGAGGGAGAAATCAACACAAGACAACCCTCTGTGATGGGCTGGTATCTCATCTCAGTTGTGGCCTGGCGGTGGAGGTGTGGGAGGAACGGGCTCTGGGCGTTGACTCTTTGGGTGGCTGGT
>JACXGI010011699.1:0-24391 GCA_016801175.1 Esox masquinongy | reverse complement strand
AACACATATCCTGGACTTGATATGGAGGCACTGACTGTTTGTCTAATCTTCTGAATTTTGTCTTTGAAGAAGGATGCAAAGTCATTGCAGGCCTTGGTAGATAAGAGTTCAGATGCTACTGGTACTGGAGGGTTTGTTAACCTATCGACAGTGACAAACAAAGCACGTGAATTATTATTGTTTCTAGAGATAATATCAGTGAAGAAGGATCGCCTTGCATTCCTCAGTTCTAAATTATAAATGCGAAGTCTCTCTTTATAGGTGTTGTAGTGGACCAGGAGATTTGTTTTTCGCCACCTTCGTTCAGCTTTTCTACACTCTCTTTTTTCTGTTCTCACAAGTAGGGCATTTCTCCATGGAGATCTTTTCTTACCAGAGACAACTTTGACCTTAGTGGGAGCAATGGTATCAATAACATTTGTAATTTTACAGTTGAAATGATCTACAAGCTCAGTGACTGAGAGCCCAGAGAGCCCAGAGAGGGCGGGTGTGGAGGAGAAAAGCTGAATAAATGTTTCCCTGGTGTTTTCAGTGATATACCGTTTTCTGATTATCTTTGTTTCGACACTTTTGGGCACAGAGATAGTTCCGCTAAAGAAAACACAGGAATGATCAGAGAGAGCAACGTCAGTCACCACAACTTTGGAAATGTTCAGACCCTTGGAGACAATCAGGTCCAGAGTGTGCCCCTTATTGTGTGTGGGCTCTTTCACATGCTGAGTCAGCCCATAGTTCTCAAAAACACAACACAGTTCTTTGGTCCCCCTGTCCTGGGGGTTGTCAACATGAATGTTAAAATCACCCGCAATGATTACACAATCAAAGTTAATGCAGATTATAGACAGCAGTTCAGTGAAGTCATCAATAAAAGTTACACAATATTTAGGTGGCCTGTAGATATTTAGAAATACCGCTTGAGAGGAGGACCTTAACTGAAGAGCAACATATTCAAAAGAAGCAACATTTCCATAACATATTTGCGTACAGTGGAATGAGTCATTGAACAAAATGGCGACTCCACCTCCTTTCTTATTCACTCTATTCTCGCTCATATAACTGAAGTTAGGGGGGGCTGACTCAATGAGAACAGCAGCGCTGTTATTATGGTCTAACCAGGTTTCAGTTAAAAACATAAAATCTAGATTGTGATTAATAATAAAATCATTGATTAAAAATGATTTTCCTGTCAAAGACCTGACGTTGAGTAAAGCTAGTGTTAGTGTGTTTTCATTTTTTGGGACAGGCTGTGTCTGACGAGGAATGGATGCTAAATTTGCTAAGTTTGCAGTTAAATGCTTCTTCGCCATTCCTTTTCTATTACCTATCACAACATCAATTGAGGCAGAACCGAATACACAGGGCCCGGGCTTGTCTTGAAAAGAGTCATGAGTGTCATAAGGCTTGGAGCCTAGGCCCGGCACATATCAGTTAATGCTTTCTGGATTTTGCACATAAGCAAAACAACCTTTTGGATATACAGATGAACTCCAAATTGCTTACACTTTAAAATAAATATATATATAAATATTTAAAACCAGAAGGTTCAGATAGCAGTGGTTGTACAGTAGTTGCTTGTAATAGTATTTGATTGTTTTTATTTGTTTTAATAAAATATTTATAATTGACAGATGTGTTTTTTAAATGTCATTATATATCTGTTCAAATGGTGCAGATATCTAGATTTCGTTTTGATTAATTTCCATCTTAGGTTTATTTTATTTTGAACATACCCACTAATTTTAAATTGTCATTAATTAATTAGTTTGAAGTGTTACGTGTTTTAACTATTATGAATCAGACTTCATTTGACTACAGCAGAACGTACTTGCGTAGTAGGTGTTACTACTGTGTATCTATGTGGGTACGGACTCCGCTTTAAATTACAGCCCTCTTTCCTTGTAACTACACTGTAACTACATGGGTACAGACACCACTTCCAATTACAGGCCTCTTTCTTTGTAACTATATTGTAACTATGTGGGAACAGACACCGCTTCAAATTGCAGCCCTCTTTCCATGTAACTACACTGTAACTACGTGGGAACAGACACCGCTTCAAATTACAGCCCTCTTTCCTTGTAACTACACTGTAACTATGTGGGAACAGACACTGCTTCAAATTACAGCCCTCTTTCCATGTAACTACACTGTAACTATGTGAGAACAGACACTGCTTCAAATTACAGCCCTCTTTCCATGTAACTACACTGTAACTACGTGGGAACAGACACCGCTTCAAATTACAGCCCTCTTTCCTTGTAACTACATTGTAACTACGTGGGAACAGATAACGCTTCAAATTACAGCCCTCTTTCCTTGTAACTACACTGCAGCCATGTGGGAACAGACACCGCTTCAAATTACAGCCCTCTTTCCTAGTACTTACACTGTAAGTGTTGTTGGTACCGTATAAGAACTAGTTTAAGATGATGGACTTATGGAGTATTAACTGAAAACAAATAATAATTTACCACATATTTATTTTCTTTTTATCAGGTGTTATTACGAAAGAGACTAGTTTTAATGTGTATTTCCACCACAAGCTAATGGATCTTAATTGGATATACGTTTGGAAACAACAACTTTTTAGGAGATTAGCATATTTAAAGTATGCCTTCTAATGTTAACGTTTAATTGTCCTCAACAACAGTAAAATCTGACAAACTCGTATTTGTTAAGCCTATCTGTTTCATTCGTCAGCTCGCTTTCAACGCGACCAAATAATAGCCTACATTGGAGCGCTTTCGAACCGGCATATTGGAGAAAAAAACGTTTATGTGGGCGCCTATTTTCGAGGAGCAGTGGGGACTGTAGGACACCCAACAGATAAGCTTTCTGTGGCTTGATTCCTAACACACATCTATTATCAATTCATACATTTGTGATTGATGTCAACGCAGCTTTTGGTTTGGCAAGAACCGATTGCCCAAAGTGTGTGTTGGCATGATGAAAAGTTGCGCAAAGCAGAGAAATGCACATCATCTTTCTTTTCTCTTAAATCGTTGATTCCGCGAGCGAACTTGCAATAAAATAATTAGTAAAGTCACATGTAAATGGTAAATTCATAAGCACGAATAAGAATGACAATTATATACTTTCAAAATAGCTTTTTTATCACCTGTCTGTTTACTAAGTTGTTTTGGAGTAGTATCGTTCTTCGTTCATATAAGTACACGTAACACCTACATTGTTCCTAAATAACTACCCATTCTTACCACATACTTATATTCTTGTTACTACGTAGTTACGTGGAAACTACCCTGTAAGTAATGGGCTGTAATTTGAAGGGTTACCGAGATTTAAAATGCATGATAGCCAATTTCGCAGACCTATGGGAAGGTACTGAGGTAAAGTCAAATTTGAGAGCTGTCTTGATATGTTAGAAAAATTTAGGTAATATGGTTTATAATTCCTTCACGCAAATGACTGTATTGCACATTTGATATCTTTGATTGTGTTTGTGAATGTGTATTTCTAACATTTTCACTTCATTTTTTGATGAATATACAGAATGCAACTCCTTATCGAATGGATTCTAGATCCATCCCTACTACCAATTTTCTATTTTTCACATCTGTCCTGAAATGATAGCCAGTGCGGGTTCAGGATGGCGCCTCCTGTGACTGTATTTGCCGTGATTCTCCTTTCACTCATGGTGTCACTTTTCCATTGACTTAATGAAGTGAAAGCAGGGGGGAATGTATGATATGATAATTGATTATGATTGGAAAGAGTTGAGCTTAGAGGTCAAAGTGAATCAAACTGGTACTTATAAAGAGTTTACATGAGAAATGGGTTTTTTCCTGTTTGCATCGTTATAATGGAGCATTGGCATCTGTTATGTTTTACATCTTCCGTTTACAGGATTTGTTATTAATTTGTTTATTTGGAAATTGTTTTGTTTGATGTAAGGTCTAACATTTTAATGGTTGAATAGAATTGATCTAACCATTTCTGATTTGGCTAAGCAAAGTCAAGTCTGACAATCTTATTCCACTGCTAGTTGCTATCGGGCATAAATATTGCACAAGGAGCCAAACTTCAACTAAGCCAGTTCTGGATGGTAAAGAACATTTGACATGGACTATTATGGAAACTTGTCTTAATACGGTGTAAGCATCACTCTAATGATGGAACTTCTGAGATCCACAAGTTTTCAGGACTGATCTATTGTCTTCATTGTTGGGAGTTGACGGAACATTATCCAGTGGATAGTCCGATGGACTTTTGAACAACACTAATCGTTGTTTTGCAGTTATACGTTCAACAGATCGGGGGACACAACCCCTTTTCTGATGATACATCCCGTCACCGACTGGACACAGACAACTGAGTGTGAGTACCAAAATATGTTCTGGATGTATACTATAACCACACTGGATGAATCTGTTCCAAATCTTCCTGACCACTCACACGGCAGAACGATGCCAGGGTCAGAACACTTGGCTTCACACTCCATTTGTAGATGAATCATTGACAGCGAGATGAGAGGAGAATCCACCATGGGTCAGAGTACCACGGGCCAGTTGACTGGACAGGTCTCATGGTCCCAAGACAGTGGAAGACGCTGTTGTGTTAATCTTGAATCAGTGAAGTGCTGGAAACTCAGTGTTCCACTACACACCTACACTGACTTGTTAGTAAAACCACGCAATTTGCTGGGTCCACATCGCACTGACTGCAATAACTGATGACAAGAACTACAGGATATTTGATTGGAAACTAGCTTCATTCCTTACAATCAACGACTTTTCCTAAATGAACTGATATGGTGATTTCATATGTATAAAGGTTTGTTTCTTGCAAGACAGGTGGGAAACTGTACAATGACAATCCTAATATTGGACTTCGACATGTGATGTTGGTTAATGACGCTATCCTGGTATTTTGAATAGTGAATCCTTCCCTATAAAGGTAGAATCTTTCCCTATTTATAGGTAGAATGTTTCACAGGCACAACTGGATATGCATGAGTCTTTTGTATGATATTGTAGCAAGAGTCATTATACGAACAAGGGTTGGGTTTTTTTTGTGATTGTTCAGTGGACTTGGGAATGTTTAATCATGATGTTATGTTTTGGTCTGATTTTCTGCTGAACCCTGCTAACACTGATAGTAGCCTGTTGATATCAATAGTTTATCTCAACCTTTACAGCTCTGGAAAAAATTAAGAGACCACTCCTAATTTTTCTTAAATCAGCATCTCTACATGTATGGCAGCAATTCAATTCCAGTGTCTGTTAAATTCCAACACATTTTACTTAATGAGTTACCGATTAGGTGATTACCTGAACCAAATCTAATTTAACGAGGAAAAGTATAAAAACCACTGCTGTGGTCATCACTATCCTCTTGTAATAGGACCAACTGGATGGCAAATACAGTGCAAGAGGTACCTCAAAGGTAATTTGAATAAAAAAATAACTATTCAGCATGACAAAGGAGTTGAAAAGAAAAGCTTTGGGTGAGGAAAAGAAGGGTTCAATTCTGGCTTTACTGGCCGAGGGATACAGCGAGCATCAGGTTGCATCCATCCTGAAAATTGCAAAGACGGCGGTTCATATGAACAAGGTCAAGCAACAGACATTGGGGACAACAAAGCTACAGACTGGCAAAGGACGAAAAACGACTGTCCACTGACCGAGATGACCGTCAACTCATTCGAATGTCACTCAACACCCGTAGGATGACATCAAGTGACCTACAAATAGAATGACAAACAGCAGCTGGGGTCAAGTGCACAGCGAGGACGGTTTGAAACGGGCTCCTAGGGGCAGGGCTGAAGTCGTGCAAAGCTATAAAAAAGCCCTTCTTCATCAATGAGAAGCAAAGAAGAGCCAGGCTGAAGTTTGCAAAATACCATAAGGATTGGACAGTAGAGGAATGGAGTAAGATCATCTTCTCTGACGAGTCAAATTTTCAGCTTTGGCCAACGCCTGGTCGTCTAATGGTTGGACGGAGACCTGGAGAGCCCTACAAGCCACAGTGTCTCGCACCCACTGTGAAATTTGGTGGAGGATCGGTTGTGATCTGGGGATGTTTCAGCAAGGCTTGAATCGGGTAGATTTGTCTTTGTGAAGGATGCATGAATCAAGCCAAGTACAAGGTTATCCTGGAAGAACACCTGCTTCCTTCTGCTCTGACAATGTTCCCTAACTCTGAGAATTGGTTTTTCCAGCAGGACAATGCTCATGCCACACAGCCAGGTCAATCAAGGTGTGGATGGAGGACCACCAGATCAAGACCCTGTCATGGCCAGCCCAATCTCCAGACCTGAACGCCATTGAAAACCTCTGGAATTTGATCAAGAGGAAGGTTGATGGTCACAAGCCATCAAAAAAGCAGAGCTTCTTGAATGTTTGTGCCAGGAGTGGCATAAAGTCACCCAACAGCAATGTGACAGACTGGTAGAGAGCATGCCAAGACGCATGAAAGCTGTGATTAAAAATCAGGGTTATTCCACCAAATATTGATTTCTGAACTCTTTCTAAGTTAAAACATTAGTATTTTGTTGTTGAAAAATGAATATGAATTTGTTTTCTTTGCATTATTTGAGGTCTGAGAACATTGCATCTTTTTTTGGTTATTTTGACCAGTTGTTATTTTCTACAAATACTCTAAATGACTATATTTTTATTTGGAATTTGGGAGTAATGTTGTCAGTAGTTTATAGAATAAAACAAAACTGTTCATTTTCCTCAAACACATACCTATGAATAGTAAAACCAGAGAAACTGATAATTTTGCAGTGGTCTCTTTATTTTTTCCAGAGCTATATATTCTGAGGTGGGGGAGGGATTGACAACAGCCATTCATTGAATTATGTGTCAGAGTGGAGTGTGTCAATTGAGTCTTGTTTACATTCATTTTCATTTAAGGAACAACAAGACCTCATTGGTAAGATGCTCATTTTTTGTTGTGTTGTCTTAATCATTTGTAACATAAGTGTATGGGCCTTTTCTTTTCAATAGGAATTGAATAGTATTTTTAACTTTTTATCAAACATGTAATGTTTTTTCTTACTTGTGTGATGGGGGAGTGTGGAATCTGTGTAATAATGTAGTATCCTAAATGTATTTTGAGGGTACGTTTTGTTGAGTTAAATGCACCTAGATAATGAGAACAATAGGAACATCTATGTTTAGATTCTCTCTTTCAATGGGTTGCACTCTGATAACCTCAGGAATGTGAAATGTTTACGTTGACCATCTGACATGGGGGTTCGAGATGCAATCTGTGCTCGGTTGACACACCCTTCAATGTATATATCAGCTAGTAACCAGCTTTACAGTGAGAACATTTTTGGAATGTTAATTGAAAAGGACTATAAATACTGAATGTATTTTCTCCCTTGATTTGTGTGGGTTCTCCATTATTTAATCACTATACGTAACCGCTAATTTCTTACAAATGTCACCGGTTTTGGTGCAAATGTAAGTGACAACAGGTGCACTGGAGAGGCAACAGCAAGACCATCCCCAAAAAAGGGAATGGTTTTGCAGGTGATGGCCACAGACAATGGCCACAGGCATGAGGCAGTACCTGCAGCCCATTCAGGTTGCGCAGTCAGTCCAGCTCCTCCTGGGTGGCACATCCATATGTGCTGTTGCAAGAAGGTTTGCTGTGTCTCCCAGTACAGTCTCAAGGGCATGGAGGAGATACCAGGAGACGGGCCGTTACACGAGGAGAGCTGGTTAGAGCCGTAGAAGGGCATCAACCCAGCAGCAGGACCGGTATCTGCTCCTTTGTGCGAGGAGGAACAGGAGGGGCACTGACAGAGCCCTAATAAATGAACTACAGCAGGCTTCTGGTGTGCATGTTTCTGACTAAACTGTCAGAAACAGACTCCATGAGGGTGGCATGAGGGCCCGATGTCCTCTAGTGGGATCTACAGTGAGGGGAAAAATTATTTGATCCCCTGCTGATTTTGTACTATGTACAGTTGTACGATTGTACAGTTGTACGTTTGCCCACTGACAAAGAAATTATAAGTCTATAATTTTAATGTTAGATTTATTTGAACAGTGAGAGACAGAATAACAACAAAAAAATCCAGACAAACGCATGTCAAAAATGTTATAAATTGATTTGCATTTTAATGAGTGAAGTAAGTATTTGATCCCCTCTCAATCAAAAAGATTTCTGGCTCCCAGGTGTCTTTTATACTGGTAACGAGCTGAGATTAGGAGCACACTGTTAAAGGGAGTGCTCCTAATCTCAGTTTGTCCACAGAAGCAATCAATCAGATTCCAAACTCTCCAACATGGCCAAGACCAAAGAGCTGTCCAAGGATGTCAGGGACAAGATTGTAGACCTATACAAGGCTGGAATGGGCTACAAGACCATCAGCAAGCAGCTTGGTGAGAAGGTGACAACAGTTGGTGCGATTATTCGCAAATGGAAACACAAAAGAACTGTCAATCTCCCTCGGTCTGGGGCTCCATGCAAGATCTCACCTCGTGGAGTTGCAATGATCATGAGAACGGTGAAGAATCAGCCCAGAACTACACGGGAGGATCTTGTCAATGATCTCAAGGCAGCTGGGACCATAGTCACCAAGAAAATGATTGCTAACACACTACGCCGTGAAGGACTGAAATCCTGCAGCGCCCACAAGATCCCCCTGCTCAAGAAAGCACATGTTCAGGCCCGTCTGAAGTTTGCCAATGAACATCTGAATGATTCAGAGGAGAACTGGGTGAGTGTTGTGGTCAGATGAGACCAAAATCGAGCTCTTTGGCATCAACTCAACTTGTTGTGTTTGGAGGAGGAGGAATGCTGCCTATGACCCCAAGAAGACCATCCCCACTGTCAAACATGGAGGTGGAAACATTATGCTTTGGGGGTGTTTTTCTGCTAAGGGGACAGGACAACTTCACCGCATCAAAGGGACAATGGACGGGGCCATGTACCGTCAAATCTTGGGTGAGAACCTCCTTCCCTCAGCCAGGGCATTGAAAATGGGTCGTGGATGGGTATTCCAGCATGACAATAACCCAAAACACACGGCCAAGGCAGCAAAGGAGTGGCTCAAGAAGAAGCACATTAAGGTCCTGGAGTGGCCTAGCCAGTCTCCAGTCCTTAATCCCATAGAAAATCTGTAGAGGGAGCTGAAGGTTCGAGTTGCCAAACGTCAGCCTCGAAACCTTAATGACTTGGAGAAGATCTGCAAAGAGGAGTGGGACAAAATCCCTCCTGAGATGTGTGCAAACCTGGTGGCCAACTACAAGAAACGTCTGACCTCTGTGATTGCCAACAAGGGTTTTGCCACTAAGTACTAAGTCATGTTTTGCAGAGGGGTCGAATACTTATTTCACTCATTAAAATGCAAATCAATTTAAAACATTTTTGACACGCGTTTTTCTGGATTATTTTTGTTGTTATTCTGTCTCTCACTGTTCAAATAAACCTACCGTTAAAATTATTGACTGATCATTTCTTTGTCAGTGGGCAAACGTACAAAATCAGCAGGGGATCAAATATTTTTTCCCTCACTGTATGCTAACAGCCCAGCACCGTGCAGCTCGATTGGCATTCGCCAGAGAACACCAGAACTGGCAGGTCTGCCACTGGCGCACCGTTCTCTTCACAGGTGACAGCAGGTTCACACTGAGCACGTGACAGACGTGAAAGAGTCTGGAGATGCCATGGTGAACGTTATGCTGACTGCAACATCATCCAGCATGACTAGTTTGGCGTTGAGTCAGTGATGGTCTGGGGAGGCATGTACTTACAGTGTCGCACAGACCTCCACATGCTAGCCAACGGTACTCTGACTGCTGTTAGGTAACAGGATAAAATCCTCAGACCCATTGTTAGACCTTACGCTGGTGCAGTTGGACCTGGGTTCCTCCTGGTGCAGGCTAGATTGTGTAGACAGTCTCTGGATGACAAAGGCATTAATGCTATTGACTGGCCCTCACGTTCCCCAGCCCTGCATCCAATTGAGAACCTCTAGGATGTTATGTATCGGTACATCCCATGTTGCCAAGTAGCGCCACAGACTGTCCAGGAGCTCACTGATGCCCTGATCCAGATCTGAGTGGAGATCCCCCAGGACTCCATCCGCCGTCTCATCAGGAGCATGCCCAGACGTTGTCGAGAGTGCACACAGGCACGTGGGGGCCATACACAGTACTGAATCACATGATGTGTTGCCATGATGAAATTCATGCAAGTTGGAACAGCCTGTGATTTCAATTGTTTACTTTGAGTTTGAATCCAGCCATCAATCAGTTTGACCGTTGTTACGTCATATTGTTTACAATGAATTACACAGTGTACAGCAAAAAATGTTGATCTTTAATTTATTTCATTCATCGAAAACACTTAAATCAAAATGTTTGATTTAAGTGTTCCCTTAATTTTTTTGAGCAGTGCAGAACCCAACACTCATGGTAACCATAGTTGTAGTTCAGAGTTTACGGACCTCTTAATCTGAGCTACCCTTTGTCTCTGTCCTGCCCGAATGGAAGAAGCAGAGGAGACACAGGCAACTTCACCATGGATCTGTAGCTTGGGCATAGATATCATTGGTTGAGGCCTGGCATCTTTGGTTGTGGCCATAATCACTTCTTAGAACAGTGCATGCTGACCTGGGTCTTCTTCTATCCGTGGTGTCCGTGAACGGTCTAAAGCAATTCGGGCCTAAGCACACAGTGTAGGTGCCTCTCAGGCAGGTATTCAGGGTACCTTAGCTGCCATATACTGCTATCCACAGGCATATCATAAAGAATATTATGAACTTGTCATGAATTGAATGAATTCCTACCCTCATTGATGTTAATTTATTATGTTAAATCTTTCCACAGATAATGATTGGAGAGGGTATCCTGTATTGCTATCTGTCCAGGAGAAAGACTGGGGGGAAAACAGAAGCAAATATCAACGCAGCGGGCTGCAATTTCAACTCGTATATACGACGAGCTGTTCGGTTTGTCGGTAGGTCTGTTTTTTTAATCAAGACAAGCTTGTTGCAGATGTACAATAAGGCTCTGCTGACTAACAAATACTGTTGCCAAGGTAGTTAGAAGAACAGAGCTAGTACTCAAACATCTAGGGTCAATCTGGCTAATCTTACGATTAAAACTGATGGAAATGTGTTCAATTCTTAAACAAGAAATGGTCGTACACTCGGCTCGTCACTGTAACATTGTATACATGCTTGCCATAACGTTCTAGAAATGTGGGGAGATCATTTGCATTTGGAAGAGAATTTAATTTGAAACATATTTTTACATTGGTGAGCAAAACCAATCTATGTATCTATGTATAAGTACATGTTTTGATTCCTCCTAGACAATCCCAGAAATTAAGTGATAATTAATCTCCAACTAGGTCAAAAATCTCTAGGGGTTGCTTTTCATACTTGCTGAACCTAGAAATTACCTCTGTCTCTTACACATTTCCATTCCACACAGGCATTTGCAAATATAGTTAGGTCCAGAAATAATTGGACACTGACACAAGTTTTGTTATTTTGGCTGTTCACCAAAATATATTCAAGTTAAATAACGAGTATGGCCTTGAAGTGCAGTCTCTCAGCTTTAATTTGAGGGTATTCACATCCAAATTGGAGAAAGGTTAGGAATTACAGCTCTTTAATATGTACCCCCCTCTTTTACAAGGAACCAAAAGTAATTGGACAATTGACTCAAAAGCTGTTTCATGGACAGGTGTAGGCTATTCCTTCATTATTTCTTCATGAATTAAGCAGGTAAAAGGTCTGGAGTTGATTCCAAGTGTGGCACTCGCATTTAGAAGCTGTTGCTGTGAGCTCACAACATGTGGTCAAAGGAGCACTCAATGCAAGTGAAACAGGCCATCCTTAGGCGGCAAAAAAATAAATCCATCAGAGAGATAGCAGGAACATTAGGAGTGGCCAAATCAACAGTTTAGTACATTCAGAGAAAAAAAAGAGCACACTCGTGAGCTCTGCAATACAAAAAGGCCTAGATGTCCAGACAAGAGTGGTGGATGATTGTAGGATCCTTTCCATAGTAAAGAAAAACCCCTGCACAACATCCAGCCAAGTGAAGAACACTCTCCAGGAGGTAGGCATAGCATTATCCAAGTCTACCATAAAGAGAAGACTTCACAAGAGCAATTACAGAGGGTTCACCACAAGATGCAAACCATTTATAAGCCTCAAGAATAGAAAGGCCAGATTAGACTTTGCCAAAAACCATCTAGAAAAGCCAGCCCAGTTCTGTAACAACATTCTTTGGACAGATGAAACTTAGATTAACCTGTACCAGAATGATGGGAAAATAAAAATATGGAGAAAGCTTGGAACGTCTCATGATCCGAACCACATCATCTGTAAAACATCCAGCTTCCAGTGGCACTGGGTCACTAGTGTTTATTTATGATGTGACAGAAGACAGAAGCAGCTGGATTAATTCTGAAGTGTGTAGAGATATATTGTCTGCTCAGATTCAGCCAAATTCAGCAAAGTTGATTTGACGGTGCTTCACTTTACAGATGGACAATGACCCAAAACATACTGCGAAAGCAACCCAGGAGTTTTTTAAGACAAAGAAGTGGAATTTTCTGCAATGGCCAAGTCAATCACCTGACCTCAACCCGATTGGGCATGCATTTCATTTGCTGAATACAAAACATAAGGCAGAAAGACCCACGAACAAACAACAACTGAAGACAGCTGCAGTAATGGCTTGGCAAAGCATCACAAAGGAGGAAACCCAGCGTTTGGTGCTGTCCATGCGTTCCAGACTTCAAGCAATCATTGTCTGCAAAGGATTCTCGACAAAGTATTAAAAATGAACATTTTATTTCTGATTGTGTTAATTTGTCCAATTACATTTGAGCCCCTGAAATAAGGGGACTGTGTATGAAAATGGTTGCAATTCCTAAATGTTTTATACAATATTTTTGTTCAACCTCTTGAATTAAAACTGAAAGTCTGCACTTCAACTGCATCTCGGTTGTTTCATTTCAAATCCATTGTGGTGGCGTACAGAGCCAAAATTATGAAAAATGTGTCAGTGTCCAAATATTTCCAGACCTAACTGTTAGGTCTTAAAATGTTTTTAATTATAGGCACCAACCAAGTTCTTCTTTCTCTCCCATTATCTCTCCATCCCCCTCTCCCTCTTTCTACCAGGGGTCCATGTATTTGGCCTGTGCATCACTGCTCTTATCACTGATATCATCCAGCTTTCAACAGGTTACCATGCCCCCTATTTCCTGACTGTGTGTAAACCCAACTACACCACACTCAACATGACCTGCGACGACAGCTCTTTCATTATAGAGGACATCTGTTCTGGAGGAGTAGATCCAGCCATCATCAATGCTGGCAGGTCAGAGTACTGTTCTATGATCATTTTGGCCTATAAGATCATTAATAAGAAGATTATGCATTGGCTGGGGAATATATGCATTCCATTTCTGAGATGATTTATTGTAGATAAAAATTAAAGTGAACCAGATTGTTTTGAAAATATATTTTAGAAATGCTAAGATTTGATACATGTATGCCCCATTGCCCTCAGGACTAACTATACGGTTGTTAAAATATGGTTTTACATGGGAGTAAAAATCTCCCCTCTCAGTATAAACAGGTATCGGATGAGGTTTTGGTCATGCGTTTAACAGCAATCGTTTTTGGCTCTAATCGAGGCTGTCAGTTCCTGTTGACTCATCGATTTGCTGAATGTGTACAGTGTGTCTTCTGTTCTGTCCAGCTTCCCAGTTGGGGGCATGTTTACATTTGCATGAAGACCAATTAGAATGTTCATCTGTTGCAGTATCTATTTTCCAAGGATATGTTAAGTACTTTTAAGATACTGTTTTTAGTTGTGCAAAATTATGTAGGGTAGAGCATACACTTGAGAAAGGAAGTGACTTGACCAATAATGGCTACAGCACAGTGGGTACATGCTTCCCCTAATATCTGGCTCTAATTTCAAAACATTGAATAAATGGTTTGTTAACAGTTACCCACTATGATTATGTTCTGAAACTGCTAATATTATGGTCAATGATTTGTGGAGTAAATGTAGTCAACTGACTGTTGTTCCAATATAATCATGGATTCTGCCCTTCACGGTAGATTTCCCATTACTCTGTCTCACTGTCTCTTAAGCAGAAGGTTAAAATGACTGTCTCCCTTCCTTCCCTGTCATTCTAGGAAGTCCTTTCCCTCACACCATGCCACTCTGGCAGCCTTCGCTGCTGTCTACACTTCTGTAAGTAGTCCAGCTACAATCACACACACACACACACACACACACACACACACACACACTCATAGATGTGTACACAGATGCACACACACTGTTCTCAATAAGTATCAGGTCAGTAAGTCAAAGTTGCTGTTTTTGCTGTACAGTCAAGATATATGAGAAAATAATAGAAAATAATATTAAAAGATAAAAATTAGGCAAAAGTATTGGCTATCGCCATTTATTTCTGACAGTTTCTGACTTGTGACTCTCCTAGTCTCCATGTGTAATCAGATTTAAATCAGGAGATTGACTAGGCCAGTCTAAAACGTTACTCTTTTTTCCATGATGAACTGTGGTTGCGTTGGCAGTGTGTTTTGGATCATTGTCTTGTTGCATTGTGTTGCGCCGCCTACAATGAGTCTGGTGGCATTTTCTTGTACATTGGTAGCCAAGACGCTTCTGTAGACTTCTGAATTCATTCTGCTGCTGCTATCATTTCTTACTAGAGGTGGGACAAAATATTGATACAGGAATATATTGTATTACTTCCTTTTGCAATACGTTATTGACACACTGGCGCCAAATATCGATAGTTTTACAAACATGCAGGCACTCTAAACGGACTCCCCCGCCAATTTGACTTACCTGAGTCACTACTTCATTAATCCTAGTGGTGGCGCTTATCAAACAAATTAGGATAAACATATAGTGAAGAAGAAAAAACTTACAGGAGAAAAATGGCGGACAGAGGGGGAAAGCCTAAAAAACTTCCTTTTACATTCCCAAGGGCTACCAGTATTACTGAATCTGTCATCGTGTTTATTTGCAAGGACCTTCACACATACAGTGTGGTCGAAAACAAAGATTTTTGCCGAATGCTTCAAACAATTCAACCAATATATGCCATACCTAGTCGAAAATATTTAACTGAAAAAGCTATTCCAGCGTTGTATGCAGAGACGAGAGCAAAGGTGGAGAATGCACTTCAAACAGCTGAGAGAGTTGCACTCACCTGCGATGCATGGACTTCTAGGGCCACCGAGTCCTATGTGACTATCACTGCTCATTTTATTGACAAGTGGGAAATGCACTTTTACGTACTTCAAACTAGGGTGATGCACGAGAGTCACACGGTGCTCATATGGCAAAATTGTTACAGTAGGCTACAGAGCAATGGAAGCTTACTGAAAAAGACCCAGTAGTTGATACTGACAACCAGTGTTGGGGAACGTTACTTTTCAAAGTTACTAATTACAATTAATAGTTACAGTACCCATAAAGTAACTAGTTATGTTACTTAGTTACTTGCTGTAGAAGGTAAGGCGTTAAGTTACTTAGTTACTTCAAGATAAGTCCTTCGACTTTCTATATTCACGTGTTGGTCACTTATGCCCAAAAGGCAGAGATTTAATGGGATGCAGTCAGTAAATTACGTAGTCAGGTTTTGCGTAGTCAGTGTCACTCAACAGTATATATCATTAGCCTATCAATAATTATACAGCAAGAGTGACCAATCTTACTATCTCAAGTAATCCTATACAATAATGCCAAATAATATTTGCATTTAGTTCTTTAATAAAGAATCTCTTAAATCAATACATTATTTTGTATTGCAAGTGCCTCCACATTTTCAGGCCAGGTTTATTATACAGCCTTATAGAGCTCTGAAAAAAATTAAGAGACCACTGCAAAATTATCAGTTTCTCTGGTTTTACTATTCATAGGTATGTGTTTGAGTAAAATGAACAGTTTTGTTTTATTCTATAAACCACTGACAACATTAATCCCAAATTCCAAATAAAAATATTGTATATTTGTATAAAACAACAACTGGTCAAAATAACCAAAAATAGATGCATTGTTTTCAGACCTCACATAATGCAAAGTAAACAAATTCAGGTAACACTTTACTTGAAGTGTAGTGTCATAACACGGTCGAACTCTGTCATAACCATGTCATAATGCGTCATGTCAGCTGACATATCCTGTCATAACATGGTCATGACACTGCAATGACACATATATTTTGAAATATTATGACATCTATTGCGTTTTTTTATGACTGGTAATGACACCTACGCATGTCTATCGAAACATAACAAACCATTCTGTAACACCAGTCTTCTTCTAGACAGTATTTTTATATCACATTTCATTATAAATGCTGTATATCAATATAATTATGCATGGAGTGATGTCAGATATTTACCTTCCCTAATGCAACGTTTCTCATGACTAGGATGCAAGCAGTAGATTTCAGGAGCAGGACTTGACATTCTCTTTGTGACTAATGACCAACATAAGGGCATGTACAGCTAGGTGATAGGCCTATCTGGTTCCAATGATTATGGTCATAATGCTTCTTTTGTATTGTCATATACTGTATTGTGTCAGTTCAAGTAAAGTCAAACAGGATGGTAATAATGCTAGAGTATCATGACAGTTATTTTCACAAACTGTATTTTGTCAGTTTCAGTAGTAACACAGGATGGTCATAATGCTATCATGACATTTTTATAAACTTTATTTTGTCAGTTCAAGTGACACAGCATGATCATAATGCTATCATGACCTTATTATAAACTGTATTTTCTCAGTTCAAGTAAAGTGACACAGGATGGTCATAATGCTATCATGACATTGTCATAAACTGTATTTCCTCAGTTCAAGTAAACTGACAATGTTTAGTTATTTATTCAAAATAAAATGACATGGCACATGTCTTTCTATCGTACTGTATATACAATCTACACTAACATCAATGGCATGATTAGCATGGTCTCCTTTTGTCTAAAGTTAAGGTTATATATACAGCTCTGGAAAAAATTGAGACCACTCCTAATTTTTCTTAAATCAGCATCTCAGTGAGTGTCAGGTTGCTTCCATCCTGAAAATTCCAAAGACGGCAGTTCATATGAACAAGGTCAGGCAACAGACATTTGGGACAAGAAAGCTACACACTGGCAGAGGGCGAAAATGACTCTCCACTGACCGAGATGACCATGAACTCATTCGAATGTCATTCAACAACTGTTGGATGACATCAAGTGACCTACAAATAGAATAGCAAACAGCAGCTGGGGTGAAGTGCACGGCGAGGACAGTTCGAAACAGGCTCCTAGGGACAGGGCTGAAGTCGTGCAAAGCTAAAAAACAGCCCTTCATCAATGAGAAGCAAAGAAGAGCCAGGCTGAAGTTTGCAAAAGACCATAAGGATTGGACCATAAAGGAATGGAGTAATGTCATCTTCTCTGACGAGTCAAATTATCAGCTTTGCCCAACACCTGGTCATCTAATGGTTAGACGGAGACCTGGAGAGGCCTACAAGCCACAGTGTCTCGCACCCACTGTGAATTTTGGTGGAGGATCGGTGATGATCTTCAGCAAGGCTTGAATCAGGCAGATTTGTCTTTGTGAAGGACGCATGAATCAAGCCAAGTACAAGGTTATCCTGGAAGAACACCTGCTTCCTTCTGCTCTGACAATGTTCCCCAACTCTGAGAATTGTTTTTTCCAGCAGGACAATGCTCCATGGCACACAGCCAGGTCAATCAAGGTGTGGATGGAGGACCGCCAGATCAAGACCCTGTCATGGCCGGCCCAATCTCCAGACCTGAATCCCATTGAAAACCTCTGGAATTTGATCAAGAGGAAGATTGATGGTCACAAGCCATCAAACAAATCCGAGCTACTTTAATTTTTGTGCCAGGAGTGGCATAAAGTCACCCAGCAGCAGTGTGACAGACTGGTGGAGAGCATGCCAAGACGCATGAAAGCTGTCATTAAAAATCAGGGTTATTCCACCAAATATTGATTTCTGAACTCTTCCTAAGTTAAAACATTAGTATTTTGTTGTTGAAAAATGAATATGAATTTGTTTTCTTTGCATTATTTGAGGTCTGAAAACAATGAATCTTTTTTTGGTTATTTTGACCAGTTGTTATTTTCTGCAAACAAATACTCTTAATGACAATATTTTTATTTGGAATTTGGGAGTAATGTTATCAGTAGTTTATAGAATAAAACAAATCTGTTAATTTTACTCAAACACATAACTATGAACAGTAAAACCAGAGAAACTGATCATTTTACAGTGGTCTCTTAATTTTTTTCAAAGCGGTATAGGCTATATAATAAACCTGGCCTGAAAATGTGGAGGCACTTGCAATATAAAATAATTTATTGATTTAAGAGATTCTTGATTAATTTAAAAAAAAAAAATCCAGTGCTGTATATATACACACACGCATGCACGCACACATGTATACACACTACCGTTCAAACGTTAAGGGCCACTTATAAATGTTCTTGTTTTCGAAATAAAATTGCTAGAAACAAAGAACTTTATGACACTCGACAGTCAGTCTTGTTCTGAGAAATGAAGGCTATTCCATGCGGGAAATTGCCAAGATACTGATGATCTCGTACAATGCTGTGTACTACTCCCTTCAGAGAACAGGGCAAAGTGGCTCTAACCAGAATAGAAAGATCTCAACCCTATTGTGCTGTTGTGGGAGCAGAATGACCTGATGGTACATAAGAAGTGCCCATCAAGCCAATCCAACCTGTAGGAGGTGCTTCAGGAAGCATGGGGTGAAATCTCTTCAGATTACCTCAACAATTTGAAAACTTGAATAACAAATGTCAGCAAGGCTGAAAAAGCTGCAAATAGAGGATTCTTTGACAAAAGCAAAGTTTAAAGGACAATTATTATTTTAATTAAAATGCATTATTCCTAACCTTGTCTATGACTATTTACAATTCATTTTGCTATATTTTCTATTAAAATTAATTTTATGTATGTTTCCATGGAAAACAAGGACATTTATAAGTGACTCCAAACATTAGTTTAATGGTAGTGTACACACACACACACACACATACACACACACACCCACACACATATATAAAATAATAAAAACCTAAACAGGAGTTTTGAGAGTATCAATCTAACCTTTACTGTGTCTGACTTCTTGCTAAACTTCTTATCTTTAACTGGAGATGCTATAGGGAGGCTGGAGTGTTGAACAATGCAATATTACATATACATTAAATAAGTCACATAAATTACACAATGACACAGTTGTTTCCTCAACCAGTAAACTGTCTATGGACAAACCTATGGATAGCATTCAATACTTCTGCGGCCTCTGGTGCAGGTATATCCTCAAGCTGTATTTTCTTTGATCCATTCTGAAAATGTCAGAGAAAAAGTTATTAGTTGAAATTAAATACAGTTTGCGTGAGCTAACAAAATAATCAAATGTTTGCTGCAATGCATAAATCCTAGTAAACGCAATTAGCTACACATGGTAATAAACAGGCTACTATTTGCTAACATACAGCCTATAGCTTTAGAAAATCGAATAAGTTCGATACTTCCATGCAATTCCATTTGTCTGTGTTTATTGGAAACCAAAGTCAGCTACCTATCTACCAGAGTTGCCAAGTCCGCTTATAATACGCGACTTTGGGCTTATTTTTTTTTAAGTCGCTTGAAATAGTCACGGGTCGTGGGTTGCGGTTTTTTGGGCTTGGTCGCTTGTTTGGTCGCTTGTTAAGAAAATCTGACAAGCGACTTCGTTTTTGTACATTTATGGTTGCTACTTTCCCTAAATGCATTGATTTACAGTCTGCTCACAGCCTCCCAACAATATAAGTGCTGTAGTGTAATTTGCTCGACTACAAATCCCCACATGGTTCTTTCCCACCCCCACCTCCCTCCCATTGGCGAAAAATCAAGTTAAAATTCCAAGCGATGTTACAAGTTTCAACATCGCTTGGATACTGTTTATTTTGTCATGATACTGTTTATTTGTCAAATGCACCGAGCAACACAGCGTCATCCTGAACAATTAAATTCTTGTGACATGGCACCCGACAACTACATAGTGAGAGTTAAGAAGAATATATAAGCAAAAATATAGCCAGACAAAAAAAAAATAAAGCAACACTATACATAACACTGCTCACTAGCAGCAGTTTAAAAGGGTGTACCGTAAACTAGCAGCAATCTGGGTATTAGCCTATTATTGAACATTATAGATATAGCAAGTAAGGCAGTAATATACATAACAATGTAAACTAGCAGCAATTTGGTAGAATTATTGAATATTATAGATACATATGAGTGTAATAAGCTAATTAATGGTGACATAGCACACTACAACTACGTAGTGAGAATTAAGAAGAAAAATATAT
Source organism: Esox masquinongy (assembly GCA_016801175.1). NCBI lineage: Eukaryota > Metazoa > Chordata > Actinopteri > Esociformes > Esocidae > Esox > Esox masquinongy. Next base: position 3,998 of record JACXGI010011699.1, on the reverse strand, counting down.
ACACAGCAAAAATATAGCAAGAAGAGAAAGCAATAATATACATAACACAGTACACTAGCAGCAGTTTAGAAAGAGTACTGTAAACTAGCAGCAATATTGTGGTGGTATTGAAATTATAGATAGGCCTATGGCAAGTATGGCTAAAATATACATAACAATGTAAACTAGCAGCAATTTTTGAAAGAGTAGGATGGGGAGTATGAACAGTATGGTAGATGTATTAAATATTATAGACACTTAGTACAGCAGTGATGATGAGTCATCATTCATGACATTAGATGGCATAGCACTAGATACTTCCACAAACGATATTTCCACAAACGATGCCGCCAACAAAGTGGTCCAAATATGGCAGAAAGTACAACAAAGACTGTGTACATCAAGTGGTCCATGATGACAGTAAAGCTCTGTGCAGATACTGCAAAGCAGAATCTATTATTACAGTTTATAACAAAAAACAAGCAAAACATAGCCTACTCGTATATATTTAGCCTACTAATAGTAGATATATATGGTACTAATGTATTTTACGCTCCCCCTTAGTGCTCCTGTCCCCTCGTTTTCCATCTCTCCACTCATATTCTGCTCGCAGGTGATCAGAGATGAGTGGATTGTGCCTGCCCTCCATTTACGCGTTGTTGACATTTTATATTTTTTGTAAAGAATTCTTTGCTTGTTGATTTTAAACTCTGAGTGGCTTCAGTTTAATATGTTGCAGGCTCATTCATTGACCATACTGTTATTAACAGTATTGGGCTTGTTTTTGAAGCTGCGGTTGCTTGTTTGACTCACGAGAGTTGGCAACACTGCTATCTACCTGGGGACACTCTGGCCTTGTGCTAAACTGGTCTGGTTGGTCTCTAATGAACACATACTATAACAAACCAAATAAAATTAAAGTTTTTTCACATGCACTTGATAAATCAGGTATAAACAGTAGTGAAAGGTACAGTGACTTAGCAGGAGGATTCATAATAAACAGTAGCAGCAATGTAAATGCAGATAGTTTGAGTGCAGGTGGACAGCCACTGAGCCTTTTAGCAGTCTTACTGTACTGATGGACTGGGTTGTCCACATCACGCATCAGAATCAGAAAGACAATGTAAACATAATAGCTAGGTATAATCACACATACCTGGATGAATGACGGTCAATCAAGTAGCTTATTATCAAACTAAGTGACTTTCTCACTTTTGTGAAGACTATGCAAACATGATAACTGGTCAAAATCACACACACCTGGATGAATGACCAGTCAATCGGGTAGGTTGATTATCAAACTTGCTCATTCTAGCGAAGAAATGCTAGCTACCCAACGAACAAGACCAGGAAATGTTAGCTAGCTGGTAAGTTAGCATCGTTACCCAGCTAGCTAACGTTAACAATAACGTCAGTAGCTATAGCTAGACAACTAGCAAGGCAAAGGACTTTGACAACTTTCTTTAAAGGAATTATGTGTAGCTAGCTAGAATCTGTGCATCTTTCATTGTCTCAATCGTAGATTCCATGGTTGTCCTTTGCTTGTAAATGTAAGCCATGGACAGTTGTTTTATACAAGACAAACCAGCATTTTCCTTTCAACCACTGGCATTGATGAAATGCCTCAATTTTGCCTGAAAGTTTCGAACAGTATCCAAGTCAGGGTTTTCCTCATTGTCATCCGATTCATCTTCTGAGTCTTGGCATCATTGTCCTCTAAAAAGTAGTATCTCACAACTTGTTCCCACTGAGATTTGTTGATAGCGCTAGCTAAATGCAGGGCAGCAAAGTGGTTCACAGCTGTTGCAACGCAATTGCAGTTGTCCGCTTTTGAAAAACCCCGGGTTGCAATTCTACTGAACAACTGGGTCTTATGACAGAAACCAGCGATTTGGCGGACCAATCAGAAATCAATATGTCAGCATGTCCAGTCCCTTCATTATCTCAGCCAATCATGTCTAGCAGGAAAAGTCATGTATATTCCTGATTAAATAAGTGTTTGCGTTTTAAATTGTATTTGCATTTACACTTCGCATACTAGTTTGTTATTAAATCACATTAATGTTCACATCTTCAAGAAGGCATTCTTGCAAAAAAGACAAAATGTCCCAGAGCATGTTTTTCTTCTTAAAAACGGCTCTCCTGAAAAGTAGTGACATGCGACATAAGCCCAGGTTCCTGAATTCTGTCACATAGTGTTGTGGACATGTACATCAAATGATTTTATCATATGATCAACTGTGTCTGATTTATGTTCATATATTGTGAAACCACACACACTTGAAGATTGATTGGTCAATAGCGGCCATGTTTTATTTGTACTTTTCTGGGGTATGCATAGATAAATGATCTTGGTCCATAGATTACAAATATCTTGTCAGGTAAAGATTGGACATCTGGTTCTATAGGAGTAGCTTTTGTAGCATTTATTACATATTTAAAATGACCTAAAATCCATCAAGGTGGAGCTAATGAGTCCCAATAGCAAATATGTTCCTTGTGAGGAAGTGGACTTAGGGAACAAGTTTTGTGAATCTAGGACACATGGTGTGTGTGTGTGTCCTAGATTCACTCAATTTATTGTGGGAAGCTTGTGGAAGGCTTCCCGCAACATTTGACCCAAGTCAAACAATTTAAAGACAATGCTACCAAATGCTAATTGAGTGTTTGTAAAGTGTATGCTGACTGATTGGGAATGTGATGATAGAAATACAAGCTGAAATAAATCATTCTCTCTACTATAATTCGGACATTTACGGTTTCCAAATTATATAGTTATTCTAACTCTCCTAAGACAGGGAATTTTTATTAGGATTAAATGTCAGCAATTGTGAACAAAAGAGTTTAAATATATTTGGCTAATGTGTAAGTAAACTCCCGACTTCAACTGTAGGCACCATATGACAAGATACATCACTACATCATGCATTTGACACTGTAGATCATAGAACACTTCTAGACAGGCTGGAAAATTGGGTAGGACTCTCCGGGACAGTCCTTAATTGGTTCAGGGCTTATTTAGATGGCTGGAGTTACTTTGACACCATTGGCAATCATGAATCTGTTAGGGTGGCTATGACGTGCGGAATTCCCCAGGGATCAGTTCTTGGACCGCTTCTGTTCAATCTCTGAATGCTACCTCTGGGCCAAATTCTACAGAACAACAGGATTAACTACCATAGCAATGCAGATGATACTCAAATATACAGCTCTGGAAAAATTAAGAGACCACTGCAAAATTATCAATTTCTCTGGTTTTATTATTTATAGGTATGTGTTTGAGTAAAATGAACAGTTTTGTTTTATTCTATAAACTACTGACAACATTACTTCCAAATTCCAAATAAAAATATTGTAATTTAGAGTATTTATTTGTAGAAAATAACAACTGGTCAAAATAACCAAAAAAAGATGCATTGTTTTCAGACCTCAAATAATGCAAAGAAAACAAATTCATATTCGTTTTTCAGCAACAACATACTAATGTTTTAACTTAGGAAGAGTTCAGAAGTCAATATTTGGTGGAATAACCCTGATTTTTAATCACAGCTTTCATGTGTCTTGGCATGCTCTCCACCAGTCTGTCACATTGCTGTTGGGTGACTTTATGCCACTCCTGGCACAAAAATTCAAGTAGCTTAGCTTTGTTTGATGGCTTTTGACCATCAATCTTCCTCTTGATCAAATTCCAGAGGTTTTCAATGGGGTTCGGGTCTGGAGATTGGGCTGGCCATGACAGGGTCTTGGTCTGGTGGTCCTCCATCCACACCTTGATTGACCTGGCTGTGTGGCATGGAGCAAACAATTCTCAGAGTTCAAATCAAATCAAATCAAATTTATTTATAAAGCCCTTTTTACATCAACAGTTGTCACAAAGTGCTTTTACAAAACACCCGGCCTTAAAACCCCAAGGAGCAAACAACAGTAGTGTTGAATTTCAGTGGCTAGGAAAAACTCCCTAAGAAGGCCGAAATTTAGGAAGAAACCTAGAGAGGACCCAGGCTCAGAGGGGTGACCAG
>JACXGI010011698.1:0-24396 GCA_016801175.1 Esox masquinongy | reverse complement strand
CTTATTCTGAACCCCTGGGGGTATACAAATGTAATATAAAACAGGCTACCTATTATATTTTACTATTTTATTTCAATTTATAACCAAAATATGTGCTCATGCATTTTTACATTTTTCTGACTATTTCACATTATTACTCATGTAAGTGTCTCAAAAAAATTGTTTTCAATACATCCTCCATGTAGCTGAGGGTCTGCAGTATCCCAGAATACAAAGCACTTCCTTCTACTATAAAGGATGACCATTTTAGAAGCCAAAATGTCAAGGTAGTGACAGGCGGACTTTAAAACCCTAGCCCTTTAAGTGTTAATGTCTAAACCACTGGCAACAAAAGTGAGTACACCCCTAAATGAAAATGTCCAAATTGTGCCCAATTAACCATTTTCCCTCCCCGGTGTCATGTGACTCGTTAGTGTTACAAGGTCTCAGGTGTGAATGGGGAGGTGTGTTCAACATGGCACCTCATGGCAAAGAACTCTCTGAGGATCTGAAAAAAAGAATTGTTGCTCTACATAAAGATGGCCTAGGCTATAAGAAGATTGCCAAGACCCTAAAACTGAGCTGCAGCACGGTGGCCAAGACTATATAATGGTTTAACAGGACAGGTTCCACTCAGAACAGGTCTCGCCATGGTCGACCAAAGAAGTTGAGTGCACGTGCTCAGCGTCATATCCAGAGGTTGTCTTTGGGAAATAGACGTATGAGTGCTGCCAGCATTGCTGCAGAGGTTTAAGGGGTGGGGGGTCAGCCTGTCAGTGCTCAGACCATACGCCGCACACTGCATCAAATTGGTCTGCATGGCTGTTGTCCCAGAAGGAAGCCTCTTCCTAAGATGATGCACAAGAAAGCCCGCAAACAGTTTGCTGAAGACAAGCAGACTAAGGACATGGATTATTGGACCACCATGTCCTGTGGTCTGATGAGACCAAGATAAACTTATTTGGTTCAGATGGTGTGTGTGTGGCGGCAACCAGGTGAGGCGTACAAAGACAAGTGTGTCTTGCCTGGCTGCATTAAATGCGGTGACTAAAGATAACGAGTCATCAGCCCTCGTGTTATGGGGCTCATAATCAGTCTGTCAGACTTGCCCTGAAATAAATAGTTGGAACTTTCGCAAAGCCCCGACCTCTTGGTTACTGTAGCTCCAACTGTATAGTTTTTTAATATCTTTGTCAATGTACAAGCCATGAAACACATCAATCATTTTAGAATTATTTTAGCGTAGAAACCGAAAGGATGCGTTCTCAGTACACTGAACGTTTGCAACCTGTTAGGATGTTTTATACATATTTGTCATGATCACTATTAAATACCACCAGAAGTAATATCATGTTCATTAGCCTACCAGCAGCTGTTAACATTCATTGGATGTAAAGTAAACGTTACGTGATACTGAATGTAGCTTTGGTTTGAGTGAATACTTGTGTATGCTCTGATGAAATAATATACATTTTCTTTGCTAATTACACTTGTTTGGATATTTTTGGGTGACTTGCAGTTACAAAACTGTTCTCTCAGTCTAATTGGTTATATAATAATGTGCACAGACTAATTTAACATGAATATTGGAAAAATATATAGAAAACATCTATTTATAAATTACTAGCCCTGTAAAATAGCCCTGTTCGTTTATAACATCTATTTATAAACTACTAGCCCTGTTCGTTACTCTGTAAATAGAGTTACAAACAGGGCTAGTAAGATTTTACCTGGCTAGGCGACATTTTGGCGTACTAGCCCGGCTGGCTAGTGCCAAAAATCCTTAAGATCCACCCCTGCATACAGTAAGTATCATGAGGTTAGATTCATTTGTTTTTTGCAAACTGCACCAGATGCAAGAGAAGGTAAATAGATGGTGGTGAATCCAATGATTTAAATAGCCTATGGTAAATAGACAGTGGTAAATAAATTGGAAGATTGTGATAGATCACTATTTCTAAGTGAACACAGAGTTCAGAAGATGCTTAAGCATAATTTTATTGATATCAATTATTTCAAGCAAGTTTATATATATATAGCACAATTCATACATAGAAACAATTCAATGTGCTTTACAATGAAAATAAAAAAAATAAAAAATGCAATAGAATTAAAACAGTCAGATTGTTACAATTCTCTAACTCAGCTGTCTCCAGGGGGACTGCATGAACTTCAACACCCCGGTATCTCAATCCTCTCATTCCTGCGCTAGGATGAACCCGTCAGTCCCTATGTGAGATAATCTTTGCATCAATGTCTTACTTGGCTCTCCAGGGGGACATTTATGCCATGTCAGTACATGCATTTTATATTCATCCTCAATAAATTACAGTTACCATAACTGTTTACTCTACCACCCTGGTATCTCAATCCTCGCGCTCCAGCACTTGAATAAACTCATCAATGCTTTTGTGAGATAATAGCCTACATCGATGTCTAAACAGCAGCACAAGAACTTGCATTATCTGTCATCAGCAGATTGTTACATTTACACAGAGGTTATACCTCTGATAGCACCAGAACTTGCATTACGATTAGTAAAAGATAGCAAAATAGAAATTTAATAAAATAAATCAAAGAAAAAGAGAAATGTAAAATACATCATAAAATAACAGTATAAAAATAAAACATAGAATAAGAAAATAGAAATAGAATAAAAAGGTGATAAAAACATAGGAAGCTATAAAAGCTGTAAGGCTAAACAGTGTGGTTAAGTTTAAGCGCTCAGTCATAGGCACGTGAAAAGAGAAGTGTTTTTAACCTGGATTTAAAAATTGATAAGTCTGGGGCACGTCTTAAATCTTCTGGTAGTTTATTCCAGTTATGTACAGCATAACTGCTAAACGTCACTTGACCATGTATAGTTTGGACTCTGGGCTCTACTAGCTGACCTGAGTTCATGGATCTAAGAGCCCGGCTCGGTTTATATTCTTCAAACATATCAGAAATGTATTCGGGTCCTAAACCATTCAGTGATTTATAAACTAAAAGCACCACTTTATAATATATTCTGTAACTGACTGGAAGCCAGTGCAAAGATTTATGAACCTGAGTGATGTGCACCGTTCTCTTGGTCCTGGTTAACATTCTAGCAGCAGCATTCTGAATGAGCTGCAGCTTTTTTACAGTCTTTTTGGGGATTCCAGTTAAGGGGTCATTACTGTAGTCAACCCTACTAGAGATAAAAGCATGGATGAGCTTCTCTTGGTCTTTTTGGGACACCAGGCCCTTCATTCTTGTTGTATTTCTTAGATGGTAGAATGCTGTTTTGGTGACTGCTTTGATATGACTGTTAAATGTGAGGTCTGAATCAAAGCGTGTACATGATAATCTTTTAAATCAGTCACACACATCATTACTGTATTTTTCTTTATTTGCAGGACAAAGATTTAGATGTGGACTCATGCATGCTGTGAGTTGCCTGTGTCCAGCTTCAGTCTTTTCCTCCAGGCCTTTGTCGCACAGTAGACATTAAGTTTACATTATAATTCGCCTGTCTTATGATTGCTCCTGCTGACCAGTAATGGCTTCTGCTTAAATATATGACTAGTGCATCACTTTACCACGCATGATTATAATAACATCTAAAACACATGATTATAACAGTTCTGATTATCACTCATAATAGAAATATTATTTTCATGCATGTGCATTATGCACAGAGTCCAGTCTTTGTGTCATGTCACAGGGAGCAACTGCTAAGACGTTCTGGTGGATTGTGACAATAGACTTTGGTTAATAGACTGTGGTAAATAGACAATACTATATAGAACTTAGTAGCTAGATTATAATGAATAAAGTATGTAAATAGACAATAATGATTAGGCTGTGGTAAATAGATTATTAAGAATAAACTATAGTAAGCCTGTAGTAAATAAAGCATAATGGTTTATAGACCATACTGAATTAAAAAAAAGAAATAGTTGTGAACATGATTAGACTATGGTAAAGGCTCTTTAATAAAACTGATCAACATCCCCACGGTTGTCCTGGAATCCAGATGCCACTATGATTTGCATTTCCTATGTTTCCTTTTCAGATGGTGGGGGTAAAATTGATTTCAGCTCGTTTTCAATGAGCTGAAGTCTTGCTTGACTGTGTATCTTGTAAAGTTCCTTATTTTTCACAACACAAGTTCTGATCTGTTCTTCTACACCATCACAAGATGCAGCAAATGCCAAGCGTTCTGGTTTAAAACTTTGGTCGTTGGGATCCAAAGCCATGAGACGTCCCAGGCTGTTGATTCTGTCCATAAAGTACTTGCTGGAGATCTCAGTGTAGGTTTCAGAGATCATGTTCACCAGATTTGCAATATTGGAAGCTTCAAATGCATGTCGGTAAATCATATCCTTCAAGAACAAATTTGAACCATATTTCAGGTCTAAATTCTGAGAATTTTTGATAAAATCCTGCAGGAATGTCTTCAAACATGTGTTAATGATGTTTGATATCATCTGGAAGAACTGCACCATTTTACGCCATTTCTCTTGCAGAATGCCCATTGCCTGTAGACCTTCAGCTAGCATTTCGATGGTAGAGCCAAATTCAATCTCCTGGACATCAGAGTTTCTCAATTTGTTGAGAATTTCAGCTAGCCTTCTTTGCTTTTCCTCCATTTTTTCCAGAGACCTTTCATACTTCTCACTGGCACTTTCAAACAAGGCTTTCATTTGCTCAACACGGAAGTGGGCATTTTCTGAAACCATCTGATCTGCAGATCCTGAGCTTGAACTTTGAACTTTGCTCATTCCAGGGCTATTTACTGGTAAGGCAGATGTTTGTGTGATTTTTTTGGCTGAAGAATCAAACTTCATTGCAGAGTTCATTACCTTCTTAATTTGTTTTATCACTTTTTTGTTCTTGGTGTCATTGTCATGCTGGCCTTCAAGAGCCATTGAACTTAAGTCAGTGCAAATGGTAATGATCTGTTGACACATTTGCTCTGCCTGAGTTTTTGTGGGAGATTGGTCTGCTTGATCTATGCTTGACAAAGGATGGTGCAAGGAAAGGCAATTTAAATGGAAAGGTCAAAACATTGTTGATTGCTTCGACAAAGTTCATTCCAATCATTTCCCATCCTGATGGCATGGAGTCCACGGCATTTTTGAAATCTTCATAAGATTTATCCTGGAACTTCTGTAGTCTCACATACTCCTTTTCAGCTAGTTCATTTTCCTTCTCAAGTATATCTTTCTGTAACTTTTGGTGTACCAGCATTTTCCTAACCTCTTCCAGTTTTGAGCCATAACTCTGTTTTGCACTTGTGCACGTCTCTAAAAGCTCTGAAATCAATTTAGTAACATGAACAAACTTATTTTCAACAGATTTGGCCAGTTCCACACAACTGGCTGATATGTTGTTAATGCTATCTAAGGTGTCAGGAAGAAGGCTTTTAACAAGAACATCATCATTCTGGACAAGTATTTCTACAGCTGCTTTGATATAGGGTGGCACATTTTGTGTGTGCAAGCGAATCTGGTCCATGCTTTTGTGGGCTTCGTTAAAGGCTTCCCAACCTGAATTGCACACTTGCAGGAGGCAGGCACGAAATGAATCAGGATATTCTATAAACTTGAATCCACCAGTAGGTTCTCCAGCCTTGATAGAGAAGTCTTGTTTGGAGGAGATGAAGACTAGCTCACCCAGGAAGGCTATTGACATTGGTGCTGGAGTCAGGTACTCTTCCCAGTTGGCATGAGCTTTAGAGAGGATTGAAGAGTCTTCTCTGCATTGAGATGCCTTGGTTAAGCTACTGGTAGCTCTGATGATGTCATTGGCAGCCATGGGTCCTAAGGAGGGAAAACACGTTATTATAAACATTACAGATAATAGGTTTTATTGGTGACTCTTTAAATAACTTCAGTAATAATACATGGAAAATAGCATTTACAAACAGTTCATTAACCATGCAGCCAAAATGTGTGTATATAAGGTTGTTATTTATAAATAAGAGGCCCCCAAGTAGCCTGAACTTTGCTGAGAAAAGGAGAGAGCACGAAGCATCATCTCACAGACCTTATTGCTGCTCTGCTGCTATTTGCAAGTACAACAAAAGAATAATAAAAGAAGAAGAATAATAGAAGATTAATAATGAAAGAACAAAAATCGAAGAAAAATAATAATACAAGAACAATAGAAGGATGGAAGAGGAATAGAAGAAGAAATAGAAAGAGCGCTGATGGCGGCATCTGTAACACACTCATTATACAGTGAAGTATATATGTATATGTGAGTGAAGAATGCATGTATGTGCAACTGAAGTACATATGTATATGCGAGTGAAGTATATATGTATGTGCAAGTAAAGTATATATGTATATGCGAGTGAAGAATGCATGTATGTGCAAGTGAAGTATATATGTATATGCGAGGGAAGAATGCATGTATGTGCAAGTGAAGTATATATGTATATGCGAGTGAAGTATATATGTATTCGCCAGTGAAGTATATATGTATGTGCAAGTGAAGTATATATGTATATGCGAGTGAAGTATATATGTATGTGCAAGTGAAGTATATATGTATGTGCAAATGGAGTATATATGTATGTGCAAGTGAAGAATATATGTATATACGAGTGAAAAATATATGTATGTGCAAGTGAAGTATATATGTATCTGCGAATGAAGTATATATGTATGTGCTAGTGAATTATATATGTATCTGCGAGTGAAGAATGCATGTATGTGCAAGTGAAGTATATATGTATATGCGAGTGAAGCATGCATGCATGTGCAAGTGAAGTATATATGTATATGTGAGTGAAGAATGCATGTATGTGCAAGTGAAGTGTATATGTTTATGCGAGTGAACTATGTATGTATGTGCAAGTGAAGTATATATGTATGTGCAAGTGAAGTATATATGTATATGCGAGTGAAGTATATATGTATGTGCAAGTGAAGTATATATGTATATGCGAGTGAAGAATGCATGTGTGTGAAAGTGAAGTATATATGTATGCGCAAGGGAAGTATGCATGTTTGCGCAATTGTTTAGTACAAGTATATATGTATGTGCAAGTGCTTTGTACAAGTATATCTGTATATGCCAGTGCTTTGTACAAGTATATATGCATGTGCAAGTGAAGTATATATTTATATGCAAGTGTTTAGTACCAGTATATATGTATGTGCAAGTGAAGTATCCAATTTTGGCCTAGGCGGCTTCTCATACAGTCACATTTCAAAAAGAAAACATTTGATATAGAAATATGAAAAATAAAAATATATTGTTTTTTATACTTGACACTAGCGTACGTCATCAGAAACATGCACTTCATTTTATTTGCGCTGTTAAAACAAAAATAGCCCACAGAAATACAGGTAACGTATGCAAACCCCCGGGTCATTTTGTCTGAGCCCAGAGAGTTTTCAAAGTCTGGTGACGTGCCAGTATACGACCACAAATGTTGTGACACAAGTGCACAGAGTTTTGACGTTTAATATTCCATAGCATTTTCCATAATTGTTTCCACGAGCACAAATTAGCAGATAAATAAGTGCCTTGGTCGAGCAAGAAATTACAGCTTTGATAGGAATAGAAGACAATCTGTGGACCTATTAATCTTATTAAACATATAACTTTTACATATGAACGACTTCTTGTGTGCCATGGCCTATCATATTGCCCTTTTTTATATATTCATAGATATTCCTTCTTACCACTCAGCAGTTTTCTTCTCCAGAGATTTTGCGCTTCTTGATCTCGAGGATCTAGTTGGATTTAGTTAGATTTTTGAAGTATGCAACTGTGCATGCTTTATGGAGTACTTTAGACCACAACCCCTTACGCAGTAAAAGAGGAGGGGTGTGCATTGTTTCTCTTGTCTTTTCACCTTTCAATGAAAGATAACAATACATATCTGCACATACCTGAAAGTAGTTTGATTTCTTACCTATTAATAAATGACTTATCATTGCAGTATAACAATTGGATTGTAATACTTTAAGCACTTCACAGAGAATTGCATTACACTTTATAAATTCTGAAATTACTGAACTCTTTGTAGGCCAACGCCCACTGTTTGTAGGTCAACAGCCAGTCATGCAAAGCATAACATTTGTTTCCATGTGATCTACACATTCAGGGAACTTCCATCCTCACCACAAGAAGGGCACCATCCTGCCTACTGATAGTGAGTCAAAATCATAATTTGTCCTCTTCAACTAATATTGCTAGTCATTAATTATTTAAATTTGTCAGTTGAAAAGGTTAGTAGTCTACTCGTGATGTCAATACAAAACACTGTTGAATACCGTTATACTGTTTTGTCACATTTTACTGTATTTAAATAACAAACACCTCTTTAAAATGTACTGTCTTAATTCCTCAACAACAATGTGTTCTGTTTCATAAAAAATGTTTAATGACTGAAAGGTTGTTTATCGCTTTCCCTCTAAACAGACACCATGAACTTTCAAGAAAGAGAAGAGGACATTTTGGAGGCAGTTATTCCTCAATTAAAACAAGGATTATGTCATTTCAGAGATTTGGAAGAAATTTTATTGAACTTTGATGAAGCTCAAATCATAGCCCTAAAACATGCCATTCAGAAAGGGCTGGATATGTTTCAGCTATGTGAAGCTGTGGCTGATCAACAACTAGCAGAAATAGACAAGTATTTTGAGGAACTCACAAATAAGATTGGAATCCTTGAGTCTGAGGAACGTCGTTTAAAACCACAATTAGACAATCTGGAGAATCAATTTAAAGAAATCAGTGACTTCTTGGAGAATTACAGTTACGCCTTAAAGAAAGCTGAGTGCGACGTGAGTTCCTCCAAGAATGCTCTGGATGAATGCAGGTCCAGGGAAACATACAATGAAACCATAAGGAATGTTGGAATAGGGGTTCTGTTTATTCCATTTCTCGGCCTCATCGCAGGTAAAACTTTGTTCTCTATCATATTTAATTCACATATGACAAACCGTTTTTAAATTACATCATTTAACTAACACAATATTATTAGTAACTAACAGTTGAGCAAAAAGCAGAAGAGGTGGTATGAAAAAATACAGTCCATAGCCAGGTAAATAGCTTATTGACTCTGGTGCCTAATTGCTTTTTAAAAAGTTAATAATGGTGACTTTTATATTTTCATAAAAATGTATATTGGCATTTACTCAGATGTGTCCATTGTGATATAACGTGTCTCGTGCTATCCTAGTGCACCTATTCACCATTGTTTGGACTGGCAATATATACACAGCAAAAAATATATATACACAGCAAAAATATAGCAAGAAGAGAAAGCAATAATAGACATAACACTGTACACTAGCAGCAGTTTAGAAAGAGTACTGTAAACTAGCAGCAATATTGGTGGTGGTATTGAAATTATAGATAAGCCTATGGCAAGTATGGCAATAATATACATAACAATGTAAACTAGCAGCAATTTTTGAAAGAGTAGGATGGGGAGTATGAACAGTATGGTAGAAGTATTGAATATTATAGACACTTAATACAGCAGTGATGATGAGTCATCATTCATGACATTAGATGGCATGGCACTAGATACATTTCCACAACCATGCCGCCAGGAAAGTGGTCCAAGTATGGCAAAAAGTACAACAAAGACTGTGTACATCAAGTGGTCCGTGATGACAGTAAAGCTCTGTGCAGATACTGCAAAGCAGAAACTATTATTACAGTTTATAACAAAAAACAAGCATAACATATCTTACTCGTAATAGGAGATACATATGGTACTAATGTATTTTATGCTCCCCCTTAGTGCTCCTGTCCCCTCGTTTTCCTTCTCTCCTCTCATATTCTGCTGGCAGGTGATCACAGATGAGTGGATGGGGCCTGCCCTCCATATACGTGTTGTTTGATTATATGGAGGGATTATATTTGATTCTTTTTTGTAAAGAATTCTTTGCTTGTTGACGTTAAAATACATGTTTTGTGTTTCAAACTCTGAGTGGCTTCAGTTTAATATGTTGCAGGCTCATTAATTCTTTTAGTTTTCGAGGGAGATTATATTATAGGCTGTCAAACGTGATATGCTTGCACTATACATTTTCTGAAATATGTACTATTAATGTTGTAGTTGGTGAATTATCAAAAAATATATATGTTAACATTTTTCATAAGAAAAAGTTTGCTATAAGTGCAAAAAAAGTTTGACATTCAATGTTCACTACTACTTCCACCCTACTTCCACGCTTACAATTTGCAGCATAGGTTGGATAAATCCAACGCATACACAAGATCAAACGTTCTGCAACTGCATCTACACTGCAATGCTGCAAGCCAATCGCAGCATTCCATTTTAAATGAATTAACTTACGATGTATCACAGCGCATTGACGCTGTAGGTGTGATGGATACTTAAATCTCAATTTGCGTACTACATACTGAAAGTACGCACTTCACGGGTGACGGTGTATAGCTAGTATGTCAACATTGGGACAAAATACCCTGTCATAAAAATGTGCCTCGACATTAGATAATTTTATCATGCATTAAAATTCTGCCAAGTTTGAATATTTCACTAGATCGCATTAAGCATTTTGTTAAATTGACTAACGATTTTTTCCTGCATTCGTTGTTTTTATGAAAGGTTTACTTCCGCTACATCCAATAATGGCTTTTGTATGGAGCCAAATTGAGCTCAAATGTACTGACCGTAAGAAAAGAAAAACATAACTGAAATATTTTTTGAAAATAAAAATAAAAGCAAGGTTAACAAAAAATGTCATCGTATTTTTTCACATTCGCTTCTTCTTGCGAATCCAATTTCTTCCCACATTCGTTCGAGTCATCTTTTCTTAAAACCAAGTTTTGAGCCTCTATTGGCGTGGAGGCGGGGCTTTATCTGGGCATTGAATTCTCGATTTTAAACTTTCCATACACTGCTTTCCCTACCAAATCTGTGGAGAGAAGATTTAGAATTGTATAAGCTAGGCTAAATGTGTAAATTTAAACAAAATAAGAAATGTTATTCCCAGGGTGCACCGACGTCAATGTTGCCATGGTCACAGATACAGATATTGATGGAAGTTTAACTTAATCATACACTTTTGGAAAAAATATACAATTTTTCAGAGACAGTGTGCGAGAGTTGTGCAAGAGTAACTTTTTTCCATGTTCTTCTTTTTTACGCACCTGCCTTCTCTTTTATGCACCTGCCTTCTCTTTTACGCACCTGCCTTCTTTTTTACACACCTGCCTACACGATCACCAGGTGTGCGATTTATCTTTTTCGTTCAAGCATACACATTTACCATGTTTGAATCTATTTTTTTCAGAATTATTTTTTTCTTCTTCATACAACTAGTATTTTTTGTTAACCTTACTTTAATTTGTGTTTTAAAAAAAAATTTCAGTTATTTCGTTTTTCTATTCTTACGGTCAATACATTTGAGCTCAATTTGGCTCCATACTTTTGCCACTGGCCAGATCTCAGACTGGACAATAAAAAGTGAAGATTAAGATGGGCAAAAGAACGCAGAGACTCAGAGGAAGAACTCTACCTAGAAGGGCAGCATCCCGGAGTCGCCTCTTCACTGTGACGTTGAGACTGGTGTTTTGCGGGTACTATTTAATAAAGCTGCCAGTTGAGGAACTGTGAGGCGTCAGTTTCTCAAACTAGATAGTCTAATGTAGACTTTATTTATATATACATATACTACTATACTAAAAGTCACTTTTTTCCTCTCAGGGTAAGTGATGATTGGTGTCGGACAAACAGAGCTAAACAGAGCTACATTCAAGGCACAGCAAGCACAAGAGGCAATGAACAATTTCCAGAAACAAGTTGATTCCTTCACCTCAGAGGTAACTGCAAAAACGCAAGAGAAGAGTGAGCTAAATAGAATGATTGAAGAATGTCAACGTAACATCTGGAATACACAGGAGAGTCTTAAAGAGGTGAAGAGTAAACAGATAAAAATATCTGATTATCAAGGGATGTTTAGGAATGCGGTTCACTTTCTAAGTCTTTTAGCTGGAAAAGCTAGTGTTGCAATGGTTGAGAGCACTCAAGTCATCATCCTTCTAGAACCAGTGTGTAATGTGATGGCAGATATTGTGAGCCTTTTTTATAAAACTGAAGGAGAAAATAATCTGTTTCTGCAGGACAACGATTTAAAAATGTCCGTCCAGAGCCTGTATGATATCAATCAGCGAGTTTCAGCTATTACTGGAAAACCAGAAAATCCTTTCTTTTAACACTAGAACCGCCAGACCTTTCAGACCCCCAGAATCCGCCAGAACCAAATGCTGTTTGGTGTCATTAGCATACAAATCGTCCCTATTAGCATACACATTCTCCTCTGCAGCATCACCATCCAAACAGAGCACCAGTTCATCTACTGGGTCATTATCAAACTATATAGAATATTCAAAAAAAATAATGAATTACAGAATTTGTTTAAAGTAGTTGATGAATTTGAAGAATACAAAAATGTGTTTATAATGAAGGTCTCATCATATGAAAAAAAATTATGAAGAAAACAATATAAAGAACACCGGCTATAGTATTTTCATTAGTTTTAGGCCCTACAAATGTACAAAATGAAAATAACACAGCCAATTTATAGGTGACATGAAAAAGGTATTGAAAAACCGAGAGGAGTTATAAGAAAAAGACAAGGTCCATTTCTCCAAATGAACAGGCTATGCGAACGGCGCGTCTTTGCAGGACTCTCCCCAGGGGTTCTAGTTTGGGCTATAAGTTGATGTTGAATTGTGGAGTAGCCTATATCGTTTGTATTATGTTTCAATGATTGCCTAATTG
Organism: Esox masquinongy; assembly: GCA_016801175.1. Classification (NCBI taxonomy): domain Eukaryota; kingdom Metazoa; phylum Chordata; class Actinopteri; order Esociformes; family Esocidae; genus Esox; species Esox masquinongy. The sequence continues at coordinate 11,669 of JACXGI010011698.1, read as the reverse complement.
ATTTGTTGAATAGTCATGGAAGTCTTATATTTCATTTGTACATTCAAATTCAACCATGGCTCTGATCATTCATCTGGGAGTATCATGCATTCATCCATTGATGTCATGCATTCAGTGAGGGGTGATTAGAGCCTGGGTACTATAAGCGGCTGCCTGGGTACCAACGCTAATTGGCGTTTGCTTTTGGTGGATTAAGTTGGAAAATGGGGTAAAAAAAACAGGTAAATAGTTTCTAAATAGTTTTCCGTTTGTGAGCTCAGAATTCTGACAACGGAACAATGTAATATAGGAAAAGTCATGAAAGGAAGAGGGTGTACCTTTCAAAATGGCAGTTTTATTTTAATTACAAACTCAAATGGGATTATGGTCTGGTATTGGCGTGGAGGCGGGGCTTTATCTTGGCATTGAATTCTCGATTTTAGACTTTCCATACACTGCTTTCCCTATGAAATCTGTGGAGAGACGTGTAAGAATTGTATAAGCTAGGCTAAATGTGTAAGTTTAAACAAAATAATAAACTGTTATTCCCAGGGTGCACCGACGTCACTGTTGCCATGGTCACAGATACAGATATTGATGGAAGTTTAACTTAAGCATACACTTTTGGAAAAAATATACAATTTTTCAGAGACAGTGTGCGAGAGTTGTGCAAAAGTAACTTTTTTCCATGTTCTTCTTTTTTACGCACCTGCCTTCTCTTTTACGCACCTGCCTTCTCTTTTACGCACCTGCCTTCTCTTTTATGCACCTGCCTTCTTTTTTACACACCTGCCTACACGATCACCAGGTGTGCGATTTATCTTTTTCGTTCAAGCATACACTTTTACCATGTTTGAATCTATTTTCTTCAGAATTATTTTTTTCTTCTTCATACAACTAAATATTTTTTGTTAACCTTAATTTAATTTGTATTTTAAAAAAATATTTCAGTTATGTTTTTCTATTCTTACGGTCAATACATTTGAGCTCAATTTGGCTCCATACATTTGCCACTGGCCAGATCTCAGACTGGACAATAAAAAGTAAAGATTAAGATGGGCAAAAGAACGCAGACTCTCAGAGGAAGAACTCTACCTAGAAGGCCAGCATCCCGGAGTCGCCTCTTCACTGTGACATTGAGACTGGTGTTTTGCGGGTACTATTTAATGAAACTGCCAGTTGAGGAACTGCGTTTTACATGTGTTTTTCTGGATTTTTTTGTTGTTATTCTGACTTTCACTGTTCAAATAAACCTACCATTAAAATTATAGACTGATCATTTTTTTGACAGTGGGCAAACATACAAAATCAGCAGGGGATCAAATAATTTTTTGCCTCACTGTATATACAAGTCAACATCTTAAAATTTCAGTGTCAATATAACGACAGTAATTATGAGAGATTTGTTTTGTTTTTTTATTTCCAAGCTATACATTTTACCTATATCTTAAGAGCATGCTGGGGTTGTGCCAGAATTGTTTTCTACATCTGAAATCAAAATTTATGCCTAAAACTAATGAGGTTTAATAAATGTCTGGCTTTTTGAGTTTTGATGATCAATTTGATGCATAACAACTTTACATAACTTGCACAACATTTCCTGATCTACCTACATAAGCTATTGTTCTTTTTCACAGCGATAGAAAAGTTACAGAAAATTGTCCTAAACTAGTGTGATCACATGTGGTTTTATGTGGAATTTGTGATTTAATGTTAAAACATGTAAAAGCATAGCTCTAATGTGATTATCTGGTTGCTGAAGGTTGCTGAACATAGTTCATTTTAAGTTCAATTTGATTCACATTTGTTGCCATAGGCCAAGGCTCTGTGTGGTGACGACTATCAAACCATAAGTTAGAAAGTTCCCTCACACCCAAATCAATACAGTGCATACATATACAACAAAACCAGTTACATTATTAAAAACTTGAAACAATAAAAGGAATTGAGACTTTAACCCCATGTGTTTCATACATAAGTGAATATCTGGCATGTATGATATCTGACTGACAATGTTCTGTTAACATTATGTTGGTAAAGATATGTTTGAACGTGACCTCTGCCCTTCTCAACTGTTTGCCCAGGATGTAGACACCATCAGAATTTTGCCATTGAATTGTTTTATGTTGTGAAAAAGGGCCCTTGCTAAACAGTCACAACTACAAATTAAACAATACACACAAGGAAGCAATTGTTGTTTTTCACCAAATCACAAACCTACGATTTTTTTCTATTATTTGGAGGGAATTTGTTCATCAAACACAATAATGGCCATATTGACAACAAGGATATTGGAATATTGGTACACCATCAGAATGAAATGTAAATATAAAAGAATGAGCAACAGAATTGTTACTCCGAGGGTCACAGATGCTCCATGATACAATGGGAGTGTGAGGTGCGACTGCAGAGTGTGGGTAAAGGCGAGGCAAAAAAGGAAAACAACAAAACAACAGCGATGACACAAGATCACATTTCAAAATAAAAGTCTGCGGTGAAAAGTTATATACATTCGGCAGCAACAAAAAGACTTCAGATTTTCGTATCTTACCTTTAAAATAAAAATCCGCAATGGGTTCTGTGTATTGTGTACATTTTCAAAGGAAAAACTGTGGGGTAAAATATAAATTAAACAAATTACTATTTAAATAATACACACACTCAAAAATAGATGTACTGGTGAGTACTTAAAAGGGTACAACTGCTTGTCGCTGGGGGGGTACCTACTTGAGAGACAATTGTGTACCCTTTAGTGTTCTTTCTATTGTTTTAATTTGCTTTGTCCCATTTCTGTTAGTCAAAAGGTGCTCTTCTGTCCCCATAAAGAACAAAATTGTACCTTTGAGGGAACATTCTTCAAAAGTGTACCTTTAAGTACAGATCTGTTCTTGTTTTGTGAGTGTGCATTATGTAAGAAAGAATATTATAAGGTGGAGGACATTGAGAAATGTTTAGAGCTTAAGTTATTGTAGAGAGCCGTTCTAATGTAAAGAATATCAGATTTTTGATGTTATTGTTGTTAATTGGCTTTTGCTCATTGGGTTTTTGTGTTAAAAATCTGGGAGGCATGTTTTATATAATGATTAATTCAGGGGGAGTACTTAGGTTAGTAGGGGATGATGTTCAATAAGTATTGCCAAATAATGTTAAGTTGACTGACGTAAGGGGATGACGCTATTGCAATACATTAAAAAACATGTTTGTAGCATGACATAGAAAAACAACGTTTTGTGAGAATTGGAGGTTTAGAGAAAAAGGAGTTTCAAGAGGCTGGCTACAGTATGATGCTGAAGCTGTGGTAACGAGTTGTTCTGTGAGTGGCCAGTATGCTAAAGATAAAAGCAGAAACAACTAATTTTTCATCGGAAATTGAAAGTTTGTATTCAACATAATCATCTCAATGAAATGTACTGAAATTAATGCATGCATGATATGAAAAGGTAATTTATTATTTTGGCCGGTAAAAAATATGCTTGGTTGGTGGATTGTTTCATCTATCAGTCCCTTTGCAGGTAAGCCAAAAAGTTAATTTCAGACACTGGGTGTGAGTGACAAACAAGGAACCTAAATGACCACATAATGACTAATGAAATGCAGGTGTGTATGTGGGGAGTAGGTTTGCCATCGCTTCCAGCCAGCAGTTAGTACGCCAGAGAGGGAGAGAGCATGCAACACCACGCGGAGCAACCATCACAGTACCCCTCCCCACCAGGCACGGCTCCTGATGATGCCACCCGCCGACGACCCGGGCGGCCCCGAGGGTGGGGAGCCAGCCGATCCGGGCAGTGGGCATGGAACTCGGCTGTCAGGGAGGGGTCGCAGATGTCCACCGCCCGGACCCAGCTACGCTCCTCGGGATCGTATCCCGCCCAGTCATCCAGGTTCTGGACCAAGCCCCGCCGTAGTCAGGAGTCCAGAATCGCCTCCACTTTGTACGCCAGATGTGGCATGTGCATAAGGACATCCATCACCAGTCGGATCAGTCTTCTTCCAAGTGTCGAAAGTATGGAGAGAAATCTATCCAGTATGGATTCACACGTGTCATCGTCAACTAAGTACAACATTCCCAATGAGTTGTGTGCACTGACATGCCTGCACATGGAAGCCTAAAGCCTGTAAAAATGCTACGACACTCCTCTCTCGCTGCTAAACCAGTAGATTTTTTCCGGTGAAAGGAGCGAGAGTTATAAGGCCAAAAGTGTCACGGCTCCCTCTCCTGGGGCTCCCCCTGCTGGTGCGCCTGGGCTCCGGTGGTCGGCGTCACCGGCCTTCTGAAGCCACCGCCCCCCTTCCCCTCTGCAATCACCAGGTGCACCTGTTCATTGTTATGTTTGATTAGGTATATGTATGTCTATTGGTTAGGAGGGGGTTGTTGTCACAGGACTGGCCACCCCTCTGAGCCTGGGTCCTCTCTAGGTTTCTTCCTAAATTTCGGCCTACTTAGGGAATTTTTCCTAGCCACTGAAATTCAACACTACTGTTGTTTTCTCCTTGGGGTTTAAGGCCAGGTGTTTTGTAAAAGCATTTTGTGACAACTGCTGATGTAAAAAAGGGCTTTATAAATCAATTTCATTGATAGTGGGTTATTGTTTGTTGGCACCGTTCTGTTTGTTAGCACGCTTTCCTGTTTTCTGGGAATACTGTTACCCAGCATTCATTGTGTTTGCCTGCTTAGGCACCCTCCTATGCTTGCTTAGCCTTTCAATAAACGGACGCAAGCTACTCCCTGCATTTGACTCCTGCTTCCTTAGACAGGATGTGACAAAAAGAAAGTTGTAACTAAACAAACAACAATCCCTGCCAAAGCCCAACAGGCATCATATCAGGTGGCATATTTAATTGCACAGGCAAAAAAGCTACACGCAATCGGGGAAACCCTTATCAAACCTGCTGCTATAGCTATATATCAGGCTATGTATGGGTATAAACTGGCCCGTGAGCTAGAATCATTGCCGCTGTCTAACGGGACTATTGCCCGGCACATCTCCGACATGGCCTAGGACATAAAGGGGGTATTTCAGAAAGCGGGTTTAGTGAAAACTCAGAGTTAGTTGACTCAGAATTGAGGGAAACTCTGGGTTTACGGTTTCAAAGAGCCAGTTCAGCGTTACTCTGAGTCAGTTACTATGGCAACATACTCTGTGAAGCGAACCTGCTCGCTAACAGGTTTTATCCAACTAACTGAGTTTGTTCTACTCTTTAACTGAAACCTAACATCCGAATATGTCAGACAGGGCTAGTCCTTTTCTCGAATAGCCACAAAGCACAAATACTCTGCAGAAATCTCTCTTCAGAAGTCCCCACTTGGATGTTTTTTTTATCATTCCCTAATGTTTATCTGTTTGAGCATTACCGTTTTTCTGCCCAATCGATCATTCATCTGAACATTATTCTCAGCCCTGGTGTCATTCCTATGACACATGGTAGACATTCTGTCAGTTCGGAATAAATTCTTTGTGTTGCAGTTTTCTGTTTAACATCGGTGATGCTGAGCATATGGCCAAGGCACCCGTCTCTGTCGGGCTGGCAGAGACGTGACTCTTGCACTGAAACGTTTTCTGTACACTTTAGTAGTGTTCCTAAGTCACAGAACCACAAGACTCATCAAAAAAAGAATTGCAGGTATCAGTCTAAACAGTAAACAGTTTTTGAGTATGAAGCTTTGAAACCTGAAGCACAAACCAGTTATTTTAGGGTTTCCAGGGGTGATTGGTTGCATAGATGGCATTCATACTCCTATCACAGCTCCTTCAGTAAATGAAGGAGATTATGTGAATAGGAAGTCTTTCCGCAGCATTAATGTGCAGATAGGCCAACAAAGAATTTTACTTTTTTCGAGAATTGTACCTTTTTTTTTGCTTAGAAAATTTCACTTACTACTTAAATATATGTTGCATGTAGGAAAGGCTAAACAGCATCATAATTGCTGTTTGAAATATATATTTTTATTTCATCTTCAATTGCCACCAAGTACGTTTTGTGCCTGTTGCCTGTTTTCTGCACCTGCATAAACAGATGACCTCACTTGGTCCAGGCAAGCGAACTTGGCAGTGAAAACTGCCCGAAGCAACTATACTTTCAGAGGAGACACAGGAAATTGGGCATGTCTGTAAAAACTCTCACCAACTTCTACGGGTGCACCACTGAGAGCATCCTCTCAGGCTGCATAACTGCCTGGTACGGCAGCTGCTCCGATCGCAAGTCTCTCCAGAGGGTGGTGAGGTCTGTGGAGCGCGTCATCGGCTGCCATCTCCCCTCCATGCAAGGCATCTACCATACACGATGCCTTATGAAAGCACAGGACATCAAAGACTACAGCCACCAAGGCTATGGTCAATTCACACAGCTACTGCCGTCTGGTTGACACTACCGGAGCATCGGAGCACGCACTTCCAAACTCGCTGTTTGTTTCCCTCAGGCCAAAAGACTCCTCAACCAGCAACACTGATGTATGATCACACATGAGCATTCCAAATGCTCTGATGTCTTTCTATGTACACTTAATGTACATTAGAATATTCTTTTGTATGTACCATTCATAGGCATATTATACTCATATCCTGATGACGGAAAACGTAACGAGGACATTGGCTGTTTTGCACCCTGCTGGAGGGAATGTGCACAGGCGAGGACATTTTAACAAAACTTGACAACAAACTAAAAGAAGAGGGACTGTCTTGGGATGAGTGCATCTGTGTGTGTACAGACGTACACGGTGCTGGAGCGATGCAGGGGGAAAAGAAAGCTCTTAAAGCAAGTCTTACAAGTGGCGCCTCACGTAAATGTCACACATTGTATTTTACACAGCGAAGCACTAGCGAGCAAAACACTCAGGCAAATCGTCTGACATCCGATCAGGAGGGCGCATTAGTTGAACTTTCAAGCAACCGAACATTAAAGGCAGCGTTTAATACCAAGACTCTGGCATCGGGGTAAATTTGGTTTTATGTTCGGTATTGAGAGTTTGCTTGTTAATAGCGCTCCCCAAAAACGTCCTACAAAGACGACAGCGATATATATATATAATCAGGTGAAGGTAGAGAGCAAGGTACACCCTTTGGTTTGTCTGTTTCGTTCAGTTTTCAAAAAACTAGTTTACGTTACTTTCAATGGAGGGATATTACGTGGATAAGGCTAAGGGACTGTCTTAAAAGTGCGTTCAGCAGAAATCATTATTTCAAAAAAAAAATTCTTGTGTCTACTTCCATTTTTTTCTCCACATTTCTAATTAAAAAAGGTGTTATTATTTGTTTATACTAAAAAAATATGAACACAAATAAGCTAAATCATTATACAGATTATGATATTATCCAAGAGACACATTAGCTCTAAATCAATTTATGTTTTGATCACTGACCTTCCTTGTCCCAATTCCCCCCTTATAAATAGCTGTTATTCTTTCTGCTTTAAGGTGGAGAGAGATAGTCACCATCTTGCCCCCTTTGTTGGAATTTATTCACAAGAACTGGTTAAGTTTGTTTCTAAAATTAAATCTCATTGCGAACAAGCCCAGAATAGGGTGGAAGAACTTAATAATTTCTGTGTTATTTCAGCAAACAGGCGGAATAAAAATGTATTCTTGTTTACTCCAGCCTTACAAAAATAAATCAAATCCAGAATAAACACATAATTTGGGTTTAGGGGACCCCACCACAAGTAGGGTTCAACTAGACACCAGGAATGTAGTGTATGCACTCGACTGTTTGGTATGTCATAAGCTTTATGTGGGAGAAACCCAGAATAAATTGCTAGACCGATTGAAACAGCACTTATATTGATAAAGGTGCTAGGCCCACAATATTATTTATGCACTTTAGGCAACACAAGATAGAGAATCTGGAACTTCTAGGTTTGGAATGTAATGTTGGGTGGTCTAAGATTCAAAGACAGAAATTAGAAAGGCACTGGTTGCATACATTGGGTACTATTGATCCGTTAGGACTAAATGAAAGATTCTAAATCCAAATTTACTATGGCTCCATCCGGTGGTACTTTGCAATATGACACTGAAACCAGTATTTTACATATTTTCAGAATCAGATCAGAATCAGAATCAGCTTTATTCGCCAGGTATGTGTACACATACGAGGAATTTGACTCTGGATTATACAGACTCACGATGTGCTTACTCATAAAAAAACTTAAACAAAGGACACTCAACAAGAGTCACCGACTGCGATACACAGTACACATTAATACACAAAATAAACCACAACAATAACATAGTAAGACTAATGAGACAGTAGTGCAATGAGCAGGGTATAAAGGGTGCTGGAAATAAATATTATTGTGCAGGTATTATTATTTACATAATGACGGTGGATGTGATCCATATATATATATATATATATAGTGTAATGGAGCAGAGTGCAAACGATGCTGGAATGAATAAATAAGTACTTTTGTGCAGTTGTAATGTACATGAAGTAGGTGGATATGATATATATACAGTAAATATACAGTATGAACAGCACTGATTTACAGGATGACAAAATAATGAGCAGTAGACAGGTGGATGTTAGGGTCAGAGTTACTGGGTGGTGATACAGGGATTGTGCCTGGCACTAAGTGTCTGAAGTTTTATGGGAGAGAGACTTGCCTTCACTGGTTTGGAATTTACTTTCTTTATTTTTTCTTGTTTAGAGTGAGTTTCTTTCTTTCCCTCTTTTAGATATTAAAGCCCTTATGATTATTCCGATTTACAGTCCCTTTTCCTGTACTTAAGAACCAGTAAGCCTGACCCAGATCTAGTTTGTAACCCTAACCAATTGGGGCTTTGCCTTAACATTACCTAATGGAATAAGTAAGCCTGACCCAAATCTAATTTCTAACCCTAACCAATTGGGGCTTTGCCTAAACTTAACCCAATGGAACCAGTAAGCCTGACCCAGGTCTCATTTCTAACCCTAACCAATTGGGACTTTGCCTAAACTTAACTCAATAGAACCAGTATGTTGGAGACAGATCTTATTCCTAACTAATTGGGGTCTTGTCTAAACTTAACCCAATAGAACCAGTATGCATTACCCTGATTTTATTCCTAACCCTAACCATTTGGCTTTTTTACCTAAACTTAACCCAATAGAACCAGTCTGTCCAACCCAAATCTGATATCTAACCCTGACCAATTGGGGCTTTGCCTAACCCTAACCTAACATGTTTTCTTTTAGGTTAGCCCTTATCCTCCAGAGATTCTACACAAACATTTTAATCTAATCCTTTTTAATTTTTCTATCCTATTTTAATTTTGATGATTTAAGCCTTAACCCCAGAACATTTGTTTGGGCTTTTAAGCTTGTTTTATTGATTTTGAATGTTTTAGATTAATCTTTTTTCCCTTTTTCTTTTCTTATTTGGTTTATTGGTATTTTCTTGTTTGTCTTCCATGTTTTAGTTAGCTGGAGAAAGTATATTTTTGACTTGTGCCTGTGCTTCTATATCTATTTGGAAATACATTGTCTCCTAACCTAACCCTAACCCTAATACACCCTGCACTGCCCTCTGTTGGCTGACAACAGTACTTCACCCTGCACTGCCCTCTGTTGGCTGACAACAGTACTACACCCCCGGTCTGTCCTCTGTTGGCTAACATTACTACACGATGCAATGCCCTCTGTTGGCGGACAACATTACAGCACCATGTACTGCCCTCTCTTGGTTGACAACAGTACTACACCCTACACTGCCCTCTGTTGTCTGACAACAGTACTACATCCTGCACTGCTCTCTGTGGACAGGCAACAGTATTACACCCTGCACTCTCCTCTGTTAGCTGACAACAGTATTACACCCTGCACTGCCCTCTGTGGACAGACAACAGTGTTACACCCTGCACTGCCATCTGTTGGCTGACAACAGTATTACACCCTGCACTCTGTTGGCTGACAACATTATTACACCCTGCACTGCCCTCTGTTGGCTGACAACAGTATTACACCCTGCACTGCCATCTGTTGGCTGACAACATTACTACATGCTGCACTGCCCTCTGTTGGCGGACAACATTACTACACACTGGACTATGCTCTATTGCAGGGGTGTCAAATCGGTTCCACGGAGGGCGAAGTGTCTTCCGGTATTTGGTTTTTCCTTTAAATTGATTCACAGTTCAGATCTGAATGACCAGGTGAGGTCAAAACTAACCAATTAGTAACCTAATTAATCAATCAATACAAGGTGAGAGTGAAAACCTGCCCTCTGTTGGCTGACAACAGTACTACATCCTGCACTGCCCTCTGTTGGCTGACAACATTACTGCACCATGTACTGCCCTCTGTTGGCAGACAACATTACTGCTCCATGTATTGCCCTCTGTTGGCAGACAACATTACTGCACCATGTATTGCCCTCTGTTGGCTGACAACAATACTGCACCATGCATTGCCCTCTTGGCTGACAACAGTACTGCACCCTGCACTGCCCTCTTTTGGCTGACAACAGTACTGCACCCTGCACTGCCCTCTTTTGGCTGACAACAGTACTACACCCCTGCACTGCCCTCTGATGGTGGATAACATTACTACACCCTGCATTGCACTCTGTTGGCGGACAACATTACTACACCCTGCACTGCCATCTGTTGGCTGACAACATTACTACACACTGCACTGTTGAAAGGTCCATTCCCACATCTGTGCCATATATTTAATAATATTTTTACTAAGGGATATTTCCTAATCCTTTAGTAAAAATCCATGCCTCCAGCTATTTCAATGGAGCTCATAACCCTAATCCCTTGGTAAATCCATGCCCCCAGCTATTTCAGTTGAGTTCATAACCCTAATCCCTTGGTAAGTCTTATTTCAATGGGAGTACTTTCCAGATCTCAAAGCCACAGGTTCCCCAGCTATTGGCCCCACCCATTCCCCTTTAGATCCACCCAAGAGTCAGGTCCAAGTCAAAACACAGGGATCCCATCTGTTGTCCCCATGCAATTCATCATCCCTAGGGGGCCCCTAAATGGGTCCCAAGGAGATCCAGATGGGGAATGCACTTTGGCCCTGGGGGAGTTTACGTCTACATCGAACACTCATCTCTGATGACATGGACCAAATACGGGACTCGTGGGACCCATGGAAACTATGTGGAATGGACTTTGGCCCTTGTGCAGTCCACTTATATGGCCCCTCTTCACTGATGACATGACCTTTTTTGGGACCAGTTAAACCCCACTGGGGCTTATATTATTATAATCCAAATATGGTACATGTACGAGGGTCAATGTCCACATTCAATAGTTAAAGACTTGTGGCTCCCATCTTCTGTAACGTACGTCCAAATTAAGTAAACTGTATACAAATGGCAAGTGTGAAACTCTAGTGAGGATACGTTATAGATATACGTTTTCTTATTAGGTTTTAGGTTGTTATATATATATATATATATATATATATATATATATATATATATATATATATATATATATATACAGGTGCTGGTCATATAATTAGAATATCATCAAAAAGTTGATTTATTTCAGTAATTCCATTCAAAAAAAGTGAAACTTGTATAATGTATACATTCATTCCACACAGACTGATATATTTCAAGTGTTTATTCCTTTTAATTTTGATGATTATAACTGACAACTAATGAAAACCCCAAATTCAGTATCTCAGAAAATTAGAATATTGTGAAAAGGTTCAATATTGAAGACACCTGGTGCCACACTCTAATCAGCTAATTAACTC
>JACXGI010011697.1:0-24406 GCA_016801175.1 Esox masquinongy | reverse complement strand
GGCATTTGGCATACCTGTGTCTTAAACATGTCTCCCTATAGGGTGGTAAATATAAAGAGATATATTACAAGATGGCAGAGAAAATGGCTGACCAGTGAAAAACTTATCGATACATACACTTCATGTGTGCATTACATTTTGGCACAATGAAAATACAGATCAGGTATATAATCCACACAAACACCGGACCTGATTCCTCCACAGGGGGCGCCACAGGCCATGCCCTAATTAACTTTTTTCAGAATTACACTATTTCCACCTCGATTGACCAAGAATTCTGATTCTTTGTTGACTAATTCCCCAGAAGGTGCAACACTGCATCAAGATCCAATCATGTCTGACATCTTGGATATTTTGTACAGTGAACCTCATTTGAAACCTTTAAAAATGTCCTCAAAATCAACAGTAACTCAGATTAACCTGGCAATCGGCATACCTGTGTCTTAAACGTGTCTCCCTATAGGGTGGTAAAGATAAAGAGATATATCACCCAACCAGATTCCTCCACAAGGGGCACCAAAGGCCAAGCCCTAATTATTTTTTTTCCACAATGACACTATTTCCACCCCGATTGACCTAGAATGCGGATTCTAGTCTACATGCCTAATTCCCCAGGATGTGTAACACTCTATCAGGGATCAGTCATGTGCGCCATCTTGGATTTTTTTGTACAATGAACATTTAATGAAACCTATTAAAATGTACCTGAAATCAAAAACAACTCTGATTGACCTGGCAATCGGCATACCTGTACACAATACAGTTTGCTAATATCAAAATGATGGCACTTCCATCCTGTTCCTACAGAATCTAGGCCATCCATCTGAAGAGGGCTGCTAATGAAACTAGTTGCTATGTCAAAAATCGAATGAACTATGTCTTCACAAAGTTAGCCTTTTATGCTAACTCAAATGACCATAATAAGAATCATATTAAAATGAACGGGTAGTCATTTTGACCTGACTGTCGGTGTACACGTCTCATATGTGCCTCTCTATAGGGTTGTAAGGAATCAGAGATAAACTGCAAGATGGTGGAGCAATGACATCAGTAAAAAGGCGGTCAATTTATGCAGATAATAAAATAAAGTAACCAACATCTATGCTATCTGTATCTCTTTGTCACACTGTGTTTTCCATTGCCAGTGTTTTTGTCTATGGCCTTAGAGAGTTACCCCTCGATGGTCATGTTAAGCAGGTGGACTGTATATCAACAATAAATCTGATTGTCATTGCCAGCGGCATACATATGTCTTATACATGTCTCCATTAGGGTGTTAAGACAACTTTCCTTTCATGTTAACCCTCCATGGCCATGTCTCTGTCTATGCCTTCAGAAAGTGGACTGTAAATCAACAATAAATCTGACTGACCTGGCCAGCGGCATACGTGTTTTATACATGTCTCCCTTATAGGGTGTTAAGTTACGAAATGTTTACATGTAATTTTCTGTATTTTAGAAAGATAGTACATTTCTGTTATCAGGAAGCACAAGAATTATCTGTTTTCCACATACTTTGATTTGCTGTTTACAAAAGTAAAGTGTATAAATAAGCAATATATTTTTTACATTATTGATATCCCAGCATGCTTTGCAGCTGTCCATTTTGTTCATGTTTATGTTTGTTGTAATTGATATGAAGGTTACAGAGCTTTGTTTTCGTGCCGTCTCGTAATTCATGTACAGTGGTACATTCTTGAATGTTTTTTTCGGGATTATGGTTGTTTTTGGGTACCAACCATAGAAAGGAAGACCATTCTGTTTGGTGTGCTTTGCTGCTTCAAGGCAATTTAATTGTTACTGAGCTCTAGCTCTAACATGTGCTAGCACATGTGCATGGTTAGCACATATGCATCTGCTAACCATGCGGTTGGTAGACTTTGGGGCAGCATCATTTGGGTCAACCCATAATCAGATTGACCTTACTGTTGATGTGCATGTGTCTCATATGTGCCTCTCTGTAGGTTTGTAAGGAATAAGTGATGAATTGCAAGATAGCAAGGTAATGATGTCAGTATAATCAAATTCAATCAATTTATTTCATTTATAAAGCCCTTTTTAAATCAGCAGTTGTAAGAAAGTGCCTTAACAAAACATCCAGCCTGAGGTTTTGTTTGTGAGTACATTGGACAATAGTAGGTGGATGATAAAATGAAGTAACCAAGATCTATGCTGTCTGAGGGCCATTCTCTTTGGTGTGCTGTGCTGCTTCCTGTTATCTCCGACAAAGTATAGCTCTGACTCTTGCATGTTTCTGATAACTTTGTGCTTGGTAGCTGTTTGGGTTTGGCAAGTGTCGCCTGAATACAAATAGTTGTTGTGGGCCTGTAAACCACAACTACATACTGCACAGACTATAGCCTCGAATCCTCCACCAGGGGCGCTTCAGGACACAATTCAATATGCTATTTACAAAATGATGGCATTTCCACTCTGTTCCCAGACTCTAGGCCACAATTCTGAACAGAAATAATAATAACTAGGTGATGTCTAAAATCGACTGAATTATGACTTCACAAAGTTAACCCTTTATGCTAACGCATAGGACCACTATAAAAAAAACTGTTACTCCGATTGACCTGACTGTCACTACATAGGTGTCTCATAAGTGCCTCCCTATAGGGTGCTAAGAAATAAGAAATATGTTGTAAGATGGCGGACAGGGATATAAGTAAAAAGGTGCTTAATGAAATTTTCCCTTACAGTGGAAATTTCATGAAACCTATAAAAAGTCTCTTCTACTCAACAGTAACTCTTATTGACATTTCCAGTGGCATAGATGTCTTATACATGTCTCCCTATTGGTTGAAAAAGCTAAGAGATAAAATAAAAAATGGCGGACAAAATGGCTGACCAGCGTAAAAATTATTGATGCATAAACTTCATTTGTGAGTAAATATTATAGCACAATGAAAATACTGAACACCTATACCTGCCACGCAGACACCTGACCCGATTCCTCGACAGGGGGTGCCACAGGCCATGCCCTAATAAAAAATTCTTACAGTGACACTATTTCTACCCCGATTGACCTAGAATAATGATTTTTTTATACAAGCCTCATTCCCCAGGAGGTAAAAAATTGCCTGCCATCATGTCTCCAACATGTCTGCCATCTTGGGTATTTAATACAGCGAAAATTTCATGAAACTATAAAAAATAAACAATAACTTTGACTGACCTGGCAATCGGCATACCTGTGTCTTATACAAGTCTCCCTATAGGGTCGTAAAGGCTAAGAGATATATTAGAAGATGGTGGACAAAATGGCTGACCAGTGTAAAACTTACAGATGCATACAATTCATGTGTGCATTATATTATGGCACAATGAAAATACAGACCAGGGGGGTATTCCATCAAGTCAGATAAAGGAAAATTATTTCATTAAGTCTGGCTAATTTAAGTTAGAGTTCCGTTCCATTACTGTAGCTTATAGGAGTCCCTGCTCAGTAACCAAGGTAACTTATTCGTCTGAACTAGCCTGCTCCCTCACAGGTTAACTGTCAAGCTTAATTTAGCTGTGTTTCAAAGAATGTTTAACTGGCTAAAAAAGAATCCCAAAAGACCATTCCGTGTATTTTCTTGCTCACATCACTTTTGTCCTGTCCGTGTTCAGAAACATAAGTTCAGACTTTTTTCTGTCATTGTGACCAAGCATGAATTGACGCGTTCAATTTATTTCTATAGATACGTTCTTTGGAACTAAACAAGTTAAGAAAAGCAAGTCTTACCACTTTCACTGTCTTCAAAAGCCAATAGTTGACTGACAGGCCTAGACTATGGCTAAATCTGAAATTGCATACTAGATACTACAAGTACTACACGGATGATGGTAAAGTACGTAGTGTTTAGTATATAGTAAACTAGTATATTGGGACTGAATGGGACCTACATTGTCATAATATTGTATCTCAACATTACATTTTGTCGCGCATTAATATCACCCAAAGTTTGAATATTTAGCTAGATACCATTAATCATTGTGTTAAACTGATTAAGGTTTCTTACGAAGTTTACTTTCACCAGAAATAGCATCTATGAACTGTGTGGCTTTTGGAACTGGCTGTTTTAAAAGCTTATAAGCCAGTAATACTAGTGTCTTAGTACTTGGAATAGTCATAAGAATTAAGCAATTGCTAGCGAGAGTAAAGACGAACTTTACACTGCCAAAGCTTTCATTTCAGGGCACAAGAATGTTCGACATTGATGCAATAACTATCAATATAGGTGACGATAACTGACTTTTTCTTCAAGTGAAAAGACGAGAGAATTTTGGAAACCCCTCCTCTTTCACTACGCAAGTAGTTGTGGTGTATATTACCCTATAAAGCGTGCATGGGTGCATACTTCGAAAATCCACCAGAAATAGTAGACCATCCGGGAACTATTGGCATACTATTTTCAGCAGACAATGGTTTGAGACACACTAATCTTCTCACATACTATTCTGGCATTCTATAAAGTATGCGATTTGATATTCAGCCTATATAAGCAGTGCATCTAAAGACAAGCGAGTTGCAACCAAATATGGCATGTCCATTCCTCAACAACCCTGTGGATGGAGGCGCTCAGATTCTACACAGAGCGTTTACACCACCAGCCCCAAGGGTCTTCAGAGACGTAAATTCTCCACTGGGCTTCCCTGATGAGTGTCTGTGGAAGAGGTACAGGTTCAGTAGGCCCAGCACAGTTTACCTATGTAGTCTGCTGGAACCACACATAAGGAAGCACACTCAACATAGCCAAGCCTTGACTGTCTACATAGATCTGCGTTTATTTGTCCCCATCTGGACCTGTGGAGGTAGGCTATGTCAATCGTAAATCTCTCCATAGCCTAAACGTACAGGTACCTACTGGGGGCATCTGTCCACAGACTGTCAGGCAGAATACTAATAATTGGATTTGGATGAAATGTGCACATCTGTGAAAATAGATCAAATAAGTTTGGATGTCAACACTTCTTTGGATATAAGCCATGTTACCCTGGCAGTTGTGCACAGAAATGTCAATTTCAATGTCTGCCTCACACAAAGTAGTGACTGTACTGTACAGAGATAATGTTTTACTTTACCTCATCAGCACAGATCATTCAGAAAAAAAATCTGGTATTTCCTTTCCTAACCAAGTATGTCATAGCGCTAACATGTAGCTGCAGAAGGCCTGTGCAAAACCAGATTTGAAATCTTACACAATGTCAGACCCAAAGTTAAATATATTATTCTGGAATGTGAGCAATGTTGAGATAATTCAGAACTGGAATTTACATTTTGAAAGACACCACTGCATCAACTCTTCTTAACCATGCTCAGCAATTTCAAATGAATGCTCTGCCAAGCAAAGTGTGCAGCATCATTGGTCAGCCTCAATGCTGTCAGATGATCTGCGATGTAAGTTGCCTGATATCTAATATCAAAGCTGTTGCCACATTCTTTTTTGGCTATTTAGTTGGCCCCTGTTGAGATGTAACCGCAGAGAATTAATATAAGCCAAGGGTTACTAGGTCAGAAAGGCTTCAAGCCTCACCGAATTAGGCTAATTAACAGTAAATGCACCGTAGTTGTCAGTTCACATAAGTTAGCCTAATTAATTTTGATTGATCATAAATCTGATATAATCTAGCCGGATAATATAGCCAGTCTTATCTAGTGATCTGAATGTTCATTTATAAAAAATTAAACAATAAGTAGGCTAGTATGACTTACGCATTTAATCTGTCAGCAATTTTTTGCCAAACCATCTCCCTCACCTTGTCAGTTGCGGCAGCATTTCCCTTTATGGTGATGACTCCTTTAAATTCTTCATAAAGTCCCATCTGCAGGGTTTGTTCCACTGTTGAGAAGATCACCGCTCTAGTTTTCGCTTCTTTTTTTGCAACATAGTATCTTCATTTCGATGATCACTTGTTCTGGGTTGCTTATGTACTCCGTGTGTGCACAATGCAAGTTGTTCAAGCCTGGTTTGAGTTAACGTTGACAAGACACTGCTAGATTTTGTTAATGGAACGGCTTGAGCCTTAAGTGGAAGTTGGCGTTCATTCAAGCCGGTCTTTTTCAATTAAGCGCGGATTTCATTATCGGCGTTGATGGAATACCCCCCAGGCATATTATCCACACAGACACCCAACCCGATTCCTCCACAAGGGGCGCCACAGGCCACGCCTTAACACATTTGTTCCCACAATTATGCCATTTCTACCCCGACTGAACTAGAATGATGATTCTTTGTGTACAGTGCCTTGCAAAAGTATTCACCCCCCTTGGCATTTTTCGTTTTTTGTGGCCTCACAACCTGGAATTAACATGGATTGTTTGAGGATTTGCATCATTTAATTTACAGAACATGCCCACAACTTTGAAGATGTTTTCCTTTTTTTATTGTGAAGCAAACAAATAGGACAAAATAACAGAAAAAGTCAATGTGCATAACTATTCACCCCCCTAAAGTCAATACTTTGTAGAGCCACCTTTTGCAGCAATCATAGCTCCAAGTCGCTTTGGATAAGTCTCTATGAGCTTGCCACATCTTACCACTGTGATTTTTGCCCATTCCCCCTTCCAAAACTGCTCCAGCTCCTTCAAGTTGGATGCTTTGTGCTTGTGAACAGCAATCTAAGTCTGACCACAGATTTTCTGTTGGATTGAGGTCTGGGCTTTGACTAGGCCATTCCAACACATTTACATGTTTCCCCTTAAACCACTCAAGTGTTGCTTTAGCAGTGTGTTTGGGGTCATTGTCCTGCTGGAAGGTGAACCTCCGTCCTAGCCTCAAATCACGGAAAGAGTGGTACAGGTTTTGCTCAAGAATATCCCTGTATTTATCACCATCCATCTTTCCCTCAACTCGGACCAGTTTCCCAGTCCCGGCTGCTGAAAAACAACCCCACAGCATGATGCTGCCACCACCATGTTTCACTGTGGGGATGGTGTTCTTTGGGTAATGTGATGTGTTGGGTTTGCGCCAGACATAGCGTTTTCTTTGATGGCCGAAAAGTTCAATTTTAGTCTCATCAGACCAGAGCACCTTCGTCCATACATTTTGGGAGTCTCCCACATGCCTTTTCGCAAACTCAAAACATGCCATTTTGTTTTTTGCTGAAAGTAATGGCTTTCTTCTGGCCACTCTGCCATAAAGCCCAACTCTATGGAGCGTATGGCTTATTGGCGTCCTATGTACAGATACTCCAGTCTCTGCTGTGGAACTCTGCAGCTCCTCCAGGGTTACCTTAGGTCTCTGTGCTGCCTCTCTGATTAATGCCCTCCTTGCCCGGTCCGTGAGTTTTGGTGGGCGGCCGTCTCTTGGCAGGTTTGCTGTTGTGCCATGTTCTTTCCCTTAGGTTATGATAGATTTCATGATGCTCCTGGGGATCATCAAAGATTTGGATATCTTTTTATAACCTAACCCTGACTTGTACTTCTCAACAACATTGTCCCTTACTTGTTTGGATAGTTCCTTGGTCTTCATGGCAGTGTTTGGTTAGTGGTGCCTCTTGCTTAGGTGTTGCAGCCTCTGGGGCCTTTAAAAAAGGTGTGTATATGTAATGACAGATCATGTGACACTTAGATTGCACACAGGTGGACATCATTTCACTAATTATGTGACTTCTGAAGGTAATTGGTTGCACCAGAGCTTTTTATGGGCTTCATAACAAAGGGGGTGAATACATACATACATACATATTTCAATGTATGTATTTTTCTCATTTCACTTCACCAACTTAGACTATTGTGTTCTGATCCATAAAATTCAGATTAAAAAATATTGAACTAAAGGCTGTAATGTAACAAAATAGGTAAAAAGCCAAGGGGGTGAATACTTTTGCAAGGCACTGTACATGCCTCATTCCACAAGGGGTACCAATATGCCTCAAGGATCTATCATGTCTGGCATCTTGAATATTTTGTAAAGTGAACATTTCCTGAAACCTATAAAAATCTACATAAAATCAATAATAACCCTGATTGACATGGCATTTGGCAACTATGTGTCTCATACATGTCTCCCGATAGGGTGTTCACAGTCACGAGATAAAGTACAAAATGGCTGACCAGTGTAAAACAAATACATGAATATATTTCATGTGTGCATTACATTAGGGCACAATGAAAATATCAACCATGTATACCTTCCACACAGACACGAGACCTGATTCCTCCACAGGGGGCGCCACATGCCACGCCCTAATTAACTTTTTTCACAATTACACTATTTGCACCCCGACTGACCTAGAATGCTCATTCTTTGTCAACATGTCTAATTCCTCAGGAGGTGCAACACTGCATCAAGAACCAATCATGTCCGACACCTTGGATATTTTGTACAGTGAACATCATATGAAACCTATAATAATTGACTCAAAATCAACAGTAACTCGGATTAACCTGGCATACCGGTGTCTTATACATGTCTCCCTATAGGGTGGTAAAGGCTAAGAGATATATTACAAGATGGTGGACCAGTGTAACACTTATGGATACATACACTTCATGTGTTCATTACATTATGGCACAATAAAAAATTCCACCCCGATTGACCTAGAATGCTGATTCTTTGTGTACATGCCTCATTTCTCAAGATGAACAAAGAAGCCTCAAGAACCCATAAAGTCCACCATCTTGGGTTTTTCTGTACAGTGGAAATTTGGCAAATCCTATAAAAATGTACTTAGTCAACAATAAGTCCAATTGACCTGTCCTATGGCGTACAGGTGTCTCATACATGCCTCCCTATAAAGTGAATAGGAGTGAAAAGGAATAGGAGATACACTGCAAGATGGTGGACAAAATGGCTGACCAGTGTAAAACAAATGCATCCATGAATTTCATGTGTTAATTACATTGTGGAAATAGTCAATAAGAGCAAAGAACAGTTGCATCAATTATATTAAGAATAAAAACATCAGATCATAGACATGGGCAAGAAGTTTCATCTTTCAAAATAAACTATTTGGCATATTTCAAAGAAGCAAGAACCCATCCTCCAGGAAGGAAAGGTAGCCTAGCTTTTTCTGTTGCTGCTCCCATGCTCTGGAATAGTCTCCCATCCCACATTAACTGTTCCACCATTGACAACTTTACATCAGATTTAAAGACCCACCTTTTTTCTCTTGCTTTTAGTTAAGTCTGAAGTTGTCCCTTGGTTTTTGGCAAGTCCACCCTTTACTTATCATTAAAATCCTCTTACTGTATTTTAATCAGCAGTTGGTTTTATTCAATTTCTCTTAACTTCTTATTGTATTACTTTGATCTGAATTTTATCATTTTAGTTGTCTAAAGTGTTTTCCATTTTAGTCCTGCCCTCCATGTTTTATATGTACTATTATATTATGTATTTATCATTTTAGTTGTCTAAAGTGTTTTCCCTTTAAGTCCTGTCCTCTATGTATTATATGTACTGTACTATTGTATTATATTATGTATTGTTGCCTTTTATGTATTATTCCTTTTATCATGTATACAGACCCGGGGGCACGGGGGCGTTGCCCCCAAAAAATAGTTTGGGTAAGATGCTTCCTAATACTGTACTTCACTACTAACTGTTGGGAATGTAGGCTAGCTCTCTTGTCTTCATCTGTATTTCTCCTGAGGTTACCTGTGGGTTTTTCTTAATATCCCGTACAATTCGTCTGGCAGTTTTGGCTAAAATCTTTCTTGGTCTACCTGACCTTGGCTTGGTATCAAGAGATCCCTGAATTTTCCACTTCTTAATAAGTGATTGAACAGTACTCTTTGGCATTTGCAAGGCTTTGGATATCTTTTTATATCCTTTTCCATCTTTATATAGTTCCATTACCTTGTTATGCAGTTCTTTTGACAGTTCTTTTCTGCTCCCCATGGCTCAGTATCTAGCCTGCTCAGTGCATCCACGTGAGAGCTAAACTCATTGACTATTTATATACAGACACTAATTGCAATGTAAAAAGCCACAGGTGTGGGAAATTCACCTTTAATTGCCATTTTCACCTGTGTGTGTCACTTTGTGTGTCTGTAACAAGGCCAAACATTCAAGGGAATGTAAACATTTGATCAGGGCCATTTGGGGGATTTCTGTTATCATTATGATTTAAAAAGGAGCCAAACTACTACAGCGGATATAAAAAGTCTACACATTCCTGTTAAAATGCCAGGTTTTTGTGATGTAAAAGAATGACACTAAGATAAATCATATCAGAACCTTTTCCACCTTTAATGTGACCTATAACGTGAACAATTCAATTGAAAAACAAACTGAAAACTTTGAGGGGGAAAAATAAAAAACTCACAATAACCTGGTTGCATAAGTGTGCACATCCTTAAACTAATACTTTGTTGAAGCACCTTTTGATTTTATTACAGCACTCAGTCGTTTTGGGTAGGAGTCTATTAGCATGGCACATCTTGACGTGGCAATATTTGCCCACTCTTCTTTGCAAAAGCGCTCCAAATCTGTCAGATTGCGAGGACATCTCCTGTGCACAGCCCTCTTCAGATCACCCCACAGATGTTCAATTGGATTCAGGTCTGGGCTCTGGCTGGGTCATTCCAAAATGTTAATCTTCTTCTGGTGAAGCCATGCTTTTGTGGATTTGGATGTGTGCTTTGGGTCGTTGTTGTGCTGAAAGGTGAACATCCTCTTCATCTTCAGGTTTCTAACAGACGCCTGAAGGTTTTGTGCCAAAATTGCCTGGTATTTGGAACTGTTCATGATTCCCTCCACCCTGACTAAGGCCCCAGTTCCAGCTGAAGAAAAACAGCCCCAAAGTGTGATGCTGCCACCACCATGCTTCACTGTGGGTATGGTGTACTTTGGGTGATGTGCAGTGTTTTTGCGCCAAACATACCTTTTGGAATTTTGGCCAAAAAGTTCAACCTTGGTTTCATCAGACCATAACACATTTTCCCACGTGCTTTTGGGGGACTTGATGTTTGTTTTTGCAAACTTCAGCCGGGCTTGGATGATTTTCTTTGTAAGAAAAGGCTTCCGTCATGCCACCCTACCTCATAGCCCATTGATATGAAGAATACGGGAGATTGCTGTTACACGTAGCACACTTGCCAGAAATTCCTGCAGTTCCTTTAATGTTGCTGTAGGCCTCTTGGAAGCCTCCCTGACCAGTTTTCTTCTTGTCTTTTCATCAAATTTGGAGGGATGTCCAGTTCTTGGTAATGTCTCTGTTGTGCCATATTTTCTCCACTTGATGATGACTGTCTTCACTGTGTTCCATGGTATATCTAATGCTTTGGAATTTCTTTTGTACCGTTCTCCTGACTGATATCTTTCAACAACGAGATCCCTCTGATGCTTTGGAAGCTCTCTGCGTACCATGGCTTTTGCTCTGAGATGCAACTAAGAAAATGTCAGGAAAATCCTACTAGAACAGCTGAACTTTATTTGTGATTAATCGAAGTCACTTTAAATGATGGCAGGTGTGTAATGACTATTATATTTCACATGAGTTTGAATGTGATTGGTTAATTCTGAACACAGCCACATCCCCAGTTATAAGAGGGTGTGCACACTTATGCAACCAGGTCATTGTAAAGTTTTTATTTTTCATTTTTCCCCCTTGAAGATTTCAGATTGTTTTTCAGTTGAATTGTTCACATTATAGGTCACATTAAAAGTGGAAAAAATTCTGACATGATTTCTTTGTTTCATTCTTTTACATCACAAAAACCTGCCATTTTCACAGGGGTGTGTAGACTTTTTATATCCACTGTATGTGATAATAAATTGCTTCATATGATCACTATCCTTAAATAAAATACTTTTTTGCATGATCAGTAATATTTTCAAAATCAATGCCAAAATTTCACAATTTCTGCCAGGGTATGCAATTTATGAGCACAACTCTAGATGTACAAATGTTGGTCCGGGGCTAATGACATTCAAGAGGGGATGATTTCCTTGTTATTTAAATTACGCTATATGGGCTTAGAAAATACACTGACATGCGAATGTAGGATAGAGGGGTGTATCGATAAATAATTTGAAAATGTTTAGGTTAGATTTCAAACTTAAAAAATTTAAAGGAGTTCGCGATTATGTGATTATGTAACCGCACGTCATTGATTGTGGCCAGCTGTTACCACCTCCACCACATCCATGCAACTGATCATGTACAGTTCATGTCAAGTATTTGGCAATAAATGAATTGCACACAAAATCGTTAAAAACAACTATACTGCTCTATACTTGCAGGCATATTATTTATTTAACTTTGGAAGCAACAATAAGACTCTACATTAGAGATTCGTCTGCAACAATTAGACTTCCGGTTTTCATATTTTACCTTCAGAATAAAAGTCTGCCGGTGAAACGTTATATACATTTGGCAGCAACAATGAGACTTCCCATTTTCATATGTTGGCTTCAAAATAAAGGTCCGTGGTGTGTCTATAGTTTGTAATGTGTAGGCTACATTATTAAAGGCTAAACTATGTGGGGGAAATTATAAATTAAACAAAATTACTATTTCAATAATAGTTTACATAAGTTAAAGAATATCATAAGGTGGAGCACACTGAGAAATGGTTAGTGCTTAAGTAAATATAGGGAACATTAGCTAATAAAAATCCAATTTTGATATTCTTGTTGTTAATTTGCTTGTGCTCATTAGCTTTGGAGAGGGATTGTGTAATACATCCAACTACACTATATTTTCCATCCCCCCACTGTAATGTACAAGGAATACTTTTGGCGGAAAATCTCTTCAGTACCGCAGTGATTGTATTGCATGAAATACTCAGGAGAGTTTGCAAAATTACAAACAATGTGAAATCATGGGGCACTGTGCTAAATCCAGCGAAATTACATTTCCTAGTCCCACTTTAACCCCCAATGCAACACACTATACTGTACATGGAAATCATAGTGCCTCACTAGTTAGTAGCTAGTGGCTTTTTTTAGGAGTCTGGTAGGTGATTCATGAACAGTTTTAGATAATGGTTAATCGAGAGTGAGCATCACAAAGAAACTGATGTAAGTGGACAGAAAACACTCACTCAACCTATTGTCCCAGCTACATTTAGAGCTAAACTACCAATAAACTCTACTTGTGCCAAAGAAATAAATGCAATAGCAAAGTTTATGACAATGGATCTTCAGCCTTGACAAATAAATGCCAAGGTGTAAATAGTTATATTAAAATAGGCAACAAGTGCTGGACATAGTTGCCACCAATTAAAAAAATGTTACATTTTTATTGTTGTAAGTGTTCTATTTTTGCGAGTTGTTCAAGTTATTTTACAAGTTGTATATTTTTGTTTGTTTTACATTGTATTTAAATAACAGTTGTTTTAATAAAAAGCTATTACTTTTTATTTACAAAACAGGGCCAATGGTCTTAACAGATGTGTAGTCAGTACTGAAAAAAAGTAGATAAAATCAAAAATAGAGTCGAATCTTGACCTAAAAATCAAAAGTCTAATCAAATCGAGGATTTGGGGAATCGTTACACCACTAACCGTTTACACCGCTTTTATTAGGAGTCTGGCTAGTTACTCCCTCTAAAATTATTCTGATGACATGAACATTATAACAGAGTTTAGCTATTAATTATTTGCCTTTTAGATATGGTGTTATGTTTTCCAGCCTCAGTAGCTAATCTATGCTCAGTAGCTAATTAATCCACTGTTTTCATTTGTAACATGACTTGCTACTATAGGCAAATATTTAGTGGAATGCAACGTTGCCATGATTATTTCATTTAAAAAAAATTAACATGGCAGAGTCAAAAAAATGGCTAACGCCAGCAATAAATGCTATCGACATTAGCTAGCTAGTAACGTTAGCTAATGGAAACATATTTAACTAACCTCAGTTTAAGATAACGTTAGTCCATCTAAAATTATTTTGGTGACATGAACATTATAACATACGGTTTAGCCAATAATAATTTGACCATTTAGAGATGCTGTCATGCTTTCATGCCTCGGTAGCTAATCTATGGTCATGTAGCTAAGTTAATTCTATGTTTTCAGTTATACAAGGACTTGCTAATGTAAGCAAATATTTAGTGGAATGCAACATTGCCATGATTATTCCGTCAAACGTAATTGCTAGAAGAGCCTCAGTCTAAGCTAGCATTAGTTCACTTTAAATCATTCTGGTGACATGAACATTATAACCAATGCTTTAGCTATTAAAAGTTTGCTGTTGGTAGAGAGGGTGTTATGTGTTCAAGCCTCAGTAGAAAATCCACTCTCAGTAGTTAAATCATTTCTGTTTTCATTTGTTTCTACAATCCCACTTCTAACTGAGGGCTAAAATTATCAATTGCACATTTTAATTGTAGACATGGCAGTTAAGTAAATTAAAATGAAATCTGAGTTGTAATTTAACAACACATGGGCATATAGGCTTTATGCCCATGCCCAACCAAAGTCAACATATTTTTATAATATTGAAATAGTGTTTACCTATCGAAAGGTTTGGAGTCTGTATATTTTAAGGCTCAAGAGATACTGTTGGTGAGGGCAATTAGCATAAATTAGCATGCATGATATAGTTAAAACTAATAAAAGTGTTACGAATGACAGATCTCGTGGTTGTAGCTTGAATGGTTCAAAATATACAGCCTAGTAGTTAATAAAAACGAATTATGCTAATTAGCATATGTAAAATCGATAACCGTTTCTTAATTTGCAGTGGGGATAGCGTAAATGTGTGAAACAAAGTTGGTTTCATGTCTGTAGCATAAACCATGACACAGAAACAGCCTAATAGCCAATTAATGCTAATTACGCAAATTAGCATATGTTAAATTGATAAATGTTTCCTAATTCGAAGTAGGGATGGCCTAAACTGGTGTAAAAAAAGTTGGTTTCGTGTCTGTAGCTCGAACGGTTCAAAAGATACAGCCTAATAGTTAATTAACGGTAATTACGCTAATTAGCATTCGAAAAGTCAATAAAGGTTTCATTGTATGAACTGGGGATAGTCTAAACTTTTAAATGAGAGTAATTTTTTTTTCTGTAGCTTGAATGGTTCAAAAGATACAGCCTAATAACAAATTAATGCTGAATACGCTAATCAGCACAGGTAAAGATACAGCCAAATAGTTAATCAACACTAATTATGCTAATTATGCTAACTAGCATCTGTAAAATCAATAAACCTTTCATCGTATGAACTGGGCATAGGCTAAGCGTGTGAAATAAAGTTGGTTTCGTGTTTGTAGCTCGAACGGTTCAAAAGATACAGCCTAAAAACAAAGTTGGTTTTGTGTCTGTAGCTCCAGCGGTTCAAAAGATACAGCCTAATGGTTAATCAACACTAATGTGTTGATTGACTTTTTTACCATTTACCAAGTCTATGGATACTTTTTTCCCATTGAAATACATTTTTGGCTCATTTAAATATTGATATAGTATAAAAAGTATAATATCTATCAAAAAGATCTGCTCAAGCAACCCGAGTTGGTTTCGTGTTTATAGCTTTTACCGTTTAGGCTGTAGAGCTGGAGGAATAATAATAATAATAATAATAATAATAATAATATGAAGAAGTAGTATGGGAGAAACTTATAGTTGTGCTTTGCCTTTGGCAAGCACACCTAATTAAAATCTGGAAAGTTATTGGTTTTATTGTTGCCACCTGTAATAGTCTTTTGATCATCGAAATTAAACAATACTAAGATGGTTTGCTCAATTATTGATGTTAATATGCATACTTAAGTAAACATACCTTGATACATAAATGATAATGATTATCTGTTCTGACCCCATCATTATCTTACAACAAGCAAAAGTTGAAATCATTAATATGCTCTGCGCTGGCGAAGACTGACAAACTTCCATTCAGTTACATTTACCATGCAATTAGGGTACATTTATTACATTCTGAAAAATTCAAACAACTTCCTAGTTACATTGTTGGTCCTTACGGAGTTGTACTGCTCTGACAGTGTCAGACTTTTGAAGTATCCAAATTTATCTGATGCAGTATTATAATACCAATTGAGGTAAATGTCCTGAAAACTATTGCAATGTAACATGCAAGTAAATTCAGTTTGGCCAAACAGTGGCGGCATAATAGCCATAACACAATATCTGTTGCTCTTTTTCCCTCAGTGATTTTACATTTGGTGCACATGATCAGGGTTGTGATTTTACATTGTGTGAATGATGTTTCATGTTGGCCACATGGGGGCACTATAGGAAAGGAAAAAACAGATGTCATATTGCTTGCAACAATGGATATCAGTTAAAATATGCATTCTGGCTAGTAGTCGCTTCAGTGCTGAAACCCGCTAAATGCTGCTTGCACCTTTAATTCCTCTACTTATTTTACTGAAGGTTAATATTCTACAAAAGATATTTACAAATTATAATTAAAAATTCAACAAATTATATGTATTAGGCTAAATAATTATTCACAAACCGAAATACCAACGATATTCTTTACCACTAGAGCTATGCATTGGCGTTGAAATCAACTTGATAGCCCCACTAGAAACCCCCGGGAAAGACCTGCAAAGACGCGCCGTTCACATTGCTTATTCATATTGGACCTCCACTTTTTCTAATAGCTCCTCTCGGTTATTCAATAACTTATTCATGTCAGTA
The DNA here is from genome assembly GCA_016801175.1 of Esox masquinongy. Classification (NCBI taxonomy): domain Eukaryota; kingdom Metazoa; phylum Chordata; class Actinopteri; order Esociformes; family Esocidae; genus Esox; species Esox masquinongy. The sequence goes on along the minus strand of JACXGI010011697.1, from coordinate 7,860 downwards.
ACTTATTCACCTATAGAGCAATCTCTACTACATTTGTAAGGCCCTTATAATGAAATGAAAATACTATAGCCTGTGTTCTTAGAAATAATCGTTCTATGTATTGTTTTTTTTGGACGATAAGACATTCAAAACAAACACCTTGTATTTTTTCAAATTCATTAACCATTTAAAACAAACAAACCCTGTAATTCATTATTTTTTAGACTAATGGAATTTCTTGAACTGAAGTATACTTAGTCCTATACATGTATAAATGTGTTGCTAGTTAAAAATACTGAGTCCCTATGTTTAGATAAGAAAAGGAATGTAGGAGAGGGGGATCTGGTATTTGTTAATGGTCATCATTGAATGGTATCAGTAGATCATTGGGTTCTCTGTCTATCTGTTTAAACCATCAGTGTATCTGTTCATTGTCCAGATGGTGTGTGTCCCTTCTGGGTTGAATAGGTTACCTACAGTGTCCTTAGTTCCTTGGGATAAGGTGGGGGGACAGCCCGCCCTTTGGGTAAAACCTATGTATTGTTGACATAAGACAGCTGGGCAGTAGCTTACCACACCCCTTTTAACTGTGACAAATACTGAATGTTCATGTATGTTCATGGTTTATTTTTTAAGCTTTTGATGCGAGTTTCGGGATTGATCAGTACAGGTACCCGGAGTCAAATTTTGAACTCAGGAGGTAAGGGCACAATGCAGTTAAACATGGTTCTGGTGTGTTAGGGCACATTTAAATCTGCAGACAAGGTTAGGGCCTTGAACGTCTCACTTATGGGACGATGGGTCTATTAACGATGTTAGGGCACATTAATTGAGATAAGAGTGTTAGAGCACTTCTATGCGTTAGGGCGCAGGTATATGTGCTAAGGCACAGGTATATGTGTTCGGGGCACATTAAGTTAAAACAGTTCTGACGGGCGGGGCCCACTCACATTAACTGAGATAAAAATAGGTCTGTTGTTTCGCCAAGCATGGCTTTACTGAGTTTGGTAATGGGTAAGTTTAGTGGTAAATCATTGATGGCAAAAATAATGTAGTGTCTGGACCTGTGTACTATTGTGTATTTGGGAGTTATTAGGTTTTCCGGTTGATGGCGTTTTCATTCGGTGGCGGATGCATGGCCTACTGGGCGGACTGTAGGAATATGGACGAGGTAATGTACGGGAGTTGGAGGAGGTATAATAGAAAGTAGTTCGGAAGGAGTAGGCTGTGGTACGGTATGTAGAAAGTGGTGACTGATGGAAGCTTTAGGGAAGTTTGTGTGGGGTTTATTGATCTCTGTGTTGTAGTTCTTTTCGCTCAGGTTGGATCTGGATTGTCCCTCTGACCGCCCCCACCCTTCCGCGGTGTTTCGCCAGGCCTGGGGGTTTTGCATCGTCTCACTCCGCTCGGCAACACTGCATCGGTGGAGAACATTTCCCTACAATCGATGTAGCCAACCCCGCTGGTGACTGAGATAGCCCTCGACTCGTTTTATTCTAAGGCCTGGACTTTGTTGTTGTGAATGTGGTGATGCTGAAGGCCGCCTGGAGGCTGTTTTGCTCCACTTTGGATGTGTTGGCAGAGTCTACGCGGGTCAAGAAAAGGATAACATGGGGGAGAAGAAACCACCAGATACGTAACTTCTGTGTTTACAGGAGCTAAGACCAAAGGAGACTACAGACCCGTGTTTGAGGAAGAGACTATGCCAACCGCTACGTTTATGATGGCTACCACTGGACATTGGGTTTGGAAAGATACCCGTGCAAGATGATGGCTATTTAAGATGTAATGTTCCCGCAAGAATATGGACAGTTCCGGCTACCACGCTGGTATCACCGTGAACGACCCAACGGGAACACGCAGGAACGCTAACCGCCTGAGGGAGGGGTGCTGACGATCAGAGGAGACGGTCCAGGGAACATCAACCGGTGAGATAATTCCTTAACACAACACTGGTTTTTCTCTGACATATTTAGAGGATACAGGATTTCTAGCTTTTCATAGGATTTAGGGGTGTGTGATATACCGGTATTGACGATAACCATGAAATTAAAAAAATGAAATATTGATGGTAATAATACACATATGATAATATCGTATTCACTAGGCGAAACTGAAGTTGTATTTTTCCAAAAACCCCTGTCGGTTTTTCGATATCTTATTTATGTCACTTATAGAAAAATGATACAAGTGCTTAAACAAGCATACTGGACCTATGCACTGGCATTGAAATCAACTCGTTAGCCCCACTAGAACCCCCGGGAGAGATCCGCAAATACACGCCGTTTTAGTAGCCCATTCACGTGGAAAAAAGGACATTGTATTTTTCCACATACTCCTCTCGGTTTTTTGATACCTTATTCATGTCACCTATAGACAAACGATGCATGTGCTTAAACAAGGAGACTGGACCTATGCAATCTCGTTGAAATCAACTCATTAGCCCCACTATGTTCATTCAGCTCAACTACAAAAATGAGCTTGAACAAGTGTCCTTCAAAATGCATTTAAAAAAGGAATAACAGCATATTGGGGGGAACTTAGAGAGTGATTGAAGTGCTAAGGATGGTAGTATTTAATCAACAAAGCATAAATACCCTCCTAGAGAATACAAAAGACAATGGTATGAAACAAAACTGCTGAGCAACAAGCTAAAACTCAACAAAAGAATCTACAACCAAATCTAACCTTACTTTTTAGTAGTCTTTCTCTCAAGTGCTGTGATTCTGTTTTTTACATAATACTTCACCGCCTGCCAGTCCCGTTTAATGAGGGCTTTTGGGGCTGCCGTAATGCACACAATGCAGTTGACTTCCAGGAGTAAGTCCGGAGTGGATGAATGTCTGCATTTTTTTCCTCAACAGCTGCAATCTCCTCCTCACTCCACTTTCTCTTCCTAGAAACTTGAGACAAGAAAACTAAATTAATTGCACAGCATGTGTTGTAGGTGCAAGACTAAATCAGAATCAGAAAGGATTTTATTGCCAAGTAAGTTTCACAACAAACAAGGAATTTGTTCTGGCCGTTGGTGCAACAATCAATACAATACAAAAGGAATAAGGGAAATAAAAACAAGTAAGAACAGTGGACTGAGCAAAAAAGTCCCAAAAAAACTTGGTACTTCTTGCTATACTATAATGTTGGTGTTAACGTTGGTGTTGCAGGCCTCTGAAAGAATAAAGCAAATAAAAAACATACCTGGGCAGGTTCCTTACCTGATTTTCCTTTCATGACCTCCCGTGTCTTCTCTGGTGAGCCTTTGGAAACACATTCATATAAATTCCTAAATCCCCCTAGTAAGTACTGACTTGCTGTTTGGAGTGTTCTTGATATTCTGATTGCATAAAATATTTAACTGCCTGTTCATATTTCTTACCTTCAAAACTGTTTACTGGCCTGGTGCTATTCACTCCTGAAGTACCTGAAAAACATCAAGGTAATTCTACCCCAAAGGAGAGTTGTAAGACAACACTTTTTGGGACTAAATATTAATTGCTATAAGCAAGTATTTAAAATAAAGTTTCTATTAAAATAGAGTGTTTGCAACTATGCACATAGATTATATTGGGACGTTCCTTAAGGATGTCTAAGATCAAGCTAACTCTTTTTACGAGTGACTCTTTATAAAAGGAATCTACAAAAGTTTGGATAATTAAGTCACATGAGTGTGAATTACTTGTTCCATAGAAGCACTGAGTGCCAATTACTACAGAATAAAGCTCAATGATCGGACTGAAGGAAAAGTCCCTCAAATTGACATAGAACAAGTGTAGACACAACAAATTACATTGCAATAATAACCATTTTTGTATCAAGTTATCTTGTGTACAACTATTAAAACTAGTACTTAAACTCACCTCTACACTTTAAAATGTCTGCTCATATTTCTTACCTCTAGGTCTGGTGATGTCTGCATGGGTAGTCTTCACTTCTGAAGCCTCTGAAATGCAATTGCAAGTCACATGTACAACACTTGAGTTGTGTGACAACATATATTTGAATGGAGAGTAATTATACTGTCATTTTCAAAAAATATGTTTTGAAAAGACAGTATAAGTAACTGTAGACACCCAAATTATGGTGGGATATTACTTTCATAATTGCAAAACTAGTTGTTAAAATGCTTCTTGATGCTTGTTTTGGCTGTGACATCACATTACTGAGTCACTTATCTATTATAAGAATGTAATTGATTGGAACAGGGGTAATACAAAATAATGTTTGGTTTAGTGTTAATTACTTGTTAATCAAAGCTACAATTTGGGACACGAAATGGCCATTTCTCTTTTCTACTTTATATTATTATACAGTGGACTCCAAAATTACTGGCAACCCTGACTGGCAATGCACAAACCCTGCTTTAAAAAATATAAACAATTTATTTATAAAGATAAACTCAAAATATCAAAATTTGTGAAATACTGTACTTTATTAATGGTTCAATGGAACCAAACAAAATAATGCAATTATTTAATACAAAATAAATGCATAACCAAAATCAAGGTTTCATAATTATTGGCACTCCTCTTTTAGTACAAAATAAGAGGAGTGCTCTGTTCAAAACGTTAAATTTTGGTCTCATCTGATCAGAGCACCTTCTTCCAGTCAATTTTTTCTTGTCTGTGTCTTGGGATCAGAATCGGCTTTCTTCTGGCAACCCTTCCAAATAGCCTGTGGTGATGGCGGTGGTGTCTGATGGTGCTTTTTGAAACCTGGTGACCCCAAGACGCCACAGTGATTCTTGGGGATTTTATTGCTTCCATCACCATCATCCTCCCTATCCTGGGGCGCAAAAAGCATCTCTCTCTCACTCTCACTCGTTTGTGGATCTTCTTGTAGCCAATACACGATTGATGAGGATCTACAACCATCTGTCTCTTTTGGACAGTTCTATGGTTTTCTTCATGGTATTGGATGACATAGGGATATTGCATGCCTGTTGCCTCAGTTTTATACCCTAGTGAAACAGGAAGGGATGTAATGGCTCAATATAGTTCCTTAAGATTGGATAAAATTAAATAAGTGAAATTTAATTATTGGTTTCATTTTGGTAGATGTTATTTACAATAATCTTTAAGGGTGCCATTCATTGTGAAACCTTCGGAGGAGTTTTTATTAACTTAATACAATATGTTGGTGTGTTCCATTGTTACAATTATATAGTACAGTATATCTCACGTTGGTATTTTGAGATTCTTTCTACAATTACATACACTGCATGAAAACGCCTGTTTCGGAGTGTGTCTATACAAGTAAAGATCTTTGTAATGGTGACAGGTACAGTGAGGGAAAAAATTATTTGATCCCCTGCTGATTTTGTACGTTTGCCCCACTGACAAAGAAATGATCAGTCTATAATTTTAATGGTAGGTTTATTTGAACAGTGAGAGACAGAATAACAACAAAAAAATCCAGAAAAACAAGTCAAAAATGTTATGTTACAGCCTGTTACCTGTATAAAAGAAACCTGTCCACAGAAGCAATCAATAAATCAGATTCCAAACTCTCCACCATGGCCAAGACCAAAGAGCTGTCCAAGGATGTCAGGGACAAGATTGTAGACCTACACAAGGCTGGAATGGGCTACAAGACCATCGCCAAGCAGCTTGGTGAGAAGGTGACAACAGTTGGTGCAATTATTCGCAAATGGAAGAAACACAAAAGAACTGTCAATCTCCCTCGGTCTGGGGCTCCATGCAAGATCACACCTCGTGGAGTTGCAATGATCATGAGAACAGTGAGGAATCAGCCCGGGAGGATCTTGTGAATGATCTCAAGACAGCTGGGACCATAGTCACCAAGAAAACAATTGGTAACACACTACGCCGTGAAGGACTGAAATCCTGCAGCGCCCGCAATGTCCCCCTGCTCAAGAAAGCACATGTACAGGCCCGTCTGAAGTTTGCCAATGAACATCTGAATGATTCAGAGAAGAACTGGGTCAAAGTGTTGTGGTCAGATGAGACCAAAATCGAGCTCTTTGGCATCAACTCAACTCGCCGTGTTTGGAGGAGGAAGAATGCTGCCTATGACCCCAAGATCACCATCCCCACCATCAAACATGGAGATGGAAACATTATGCTTTGGGGGTGTTTTTCTGCTAAGGGGACAGGACAATTTCACCGCATCAAAGGGACAATGGACGGGGCCATGTACCGTCAAATCTTGGGTGAGAACCTCCCCTTCCCTCAGCCAGGGCATTGAAAATGGGTCGTGGATGGGTATTCCAGCATGACAATGACCCAAAACACACAGCCAAGGCAAGAAAAGGTGTGGCTCAAGAAGAAGCACATTATGGTCCTGGAGTGGCCTAGCCAGTCTCCAGACCTTAATCCCATAGAAAATCTGTGGAGGGAGCTGAAGGTTCGAGTTGCCAAACGTCAGCCTCAAAACCTTTAATGACTTGGAGAAGATCAGCAAATAGGAGTGGGACAAAATCCCTCCTGAGATGTGTGCAAACCTGGTGGCCAACTACAAGAAACGTCTGACCTCTGTGATTGCCAACTAGGGTTTTGCTACCAAGTACTAAGTCATGGTTTGCAGAGGGGTCGAACACTTATTTCACTCATTAAAATGCAAATCAATTTATAACATTTTTGACATGTGTTTATCTGGATTTTTTTGTTGTTATTCTGTCTCTCACTGTTCAAATAAACCTACCATTAAAATTATCGACTGATCATTTCTTTGTCAATGGGTAAACATACAAAATCTGCAGAGGATCAAATAATTTTTTCCCTCACCGTAAAAGGCTAGTACAGTAAAGTTAAAAAGCAGTATACTTAGTGTTGCACTTTTGGACAAAAAGTAGTATAGCAATAGTTGATTCAGTGAAAATGGACCCAGTTATTTTAAAATGTTGTATACTTCTATATAATATAATTGAAATCAAATAATTGTATCAATTTTAACACACTGAAATATATTTAGTACATTATATGGTTTTAAAATATTTTTGAAGTGCAACAGTTTATCTGTTGGCAATCATCTGCCTTGCGCTTTGACATTATAGCGTTTTGATTCCGTCATTTGACTGGACTCAAGTCCGTTAGAGCAAATTATGTTTAAGGTGTTAAATAAAAGAGCGGAGATGCCACACTGTTTTCCGATTATGGCTCAAAACTGGACGGTCTCGGCACAGAATATATGTTTCGATGGCCAATCAAATTAATGGAAGTAGGAGGGCATAGTGATGGAAACTAAATAACCCAATCTAGCGAAGAAAACTAGGACTGAGGGTGTGACATTTTTCAGTGACCAGTGAAATTAAGAGGATTGGAGTTCACTACAACCCGCGTCTTTTTTAAACTCATGAGAACGTTTTACTTCGCCATTCTGTTTTACTGGTGGTTGTAATCTAACATTTCAGTAAGGCGTAAGTAAAGTCTAACATTTCAGTAAGTAAAGGTAATTTGTAAACGCTGTAAACGCTGTGAAACATACTACCGCAGACTGTGATTTACAAATACAAATCATTTTGTCACTGTTCTAGCGAAATTTTAGTAACAAAACTGAGTGTCCGTATTTTACGTTGGCAAGTGTTATTAATGTGTAGCATGATTCCAAATATCAAGTTAGTTATACTATGCACATTTTTTATACAACTATAAAAGTAATTCCAAGTTTGCAAATCTTTTTTACAAGTGTGCAAAACCTACAAAAGTAATTACAAGTTACAAATTAAAAACTTTTGTTTGTTTTACCTTCATATAAAAAGGGATATACACCCATTTTAGATGTGGCCGTATTTTATTTATTTTGTAAGAGAAATTAGTCATCACTTCCAATCAAATATAAAACAAATGTTCTCAAAACGTGTTTTTGCTTTCTACACATTTATAAACAAACCTGTCGCTTGCGCCGCTGTGTCCGCTGTTTGAT
>JACXGI010011696.1:0-16919 GCA_016801175.1 Esox masquinongy | reverse complement strand
ATTGGATGTGTGCTTTGGGTCATTGTTGTGCTGAAAGGTGAACTTCCTCTTCATCTTCAGCTTTCTAACAGACGCCTGAAGGTTTTGTGCCAAAATTGCCTGGTTTTTGGAACTGTTCATAATTCCCTCTACCCTGACTAAGGCCCCAAGAAAATCCTACTAGAACAGCTGAACTTTATTTGTGATTAATCAGAGTCACTTTAAATGATGGCAGGTGTGTAATGACTTCTATTTAACATGAGTTTGAATGTGATTGGTTAATTCTGAACACAGCCACATCCCCAGTTACAAGAGGGTGTGCACCCTTATGCAACCAGGTTATTGTAAGGTTTTTATTTTTCATTTTTCCCCCTCGAAGATTTCAGTTTGTTTTTCAATTGAATTGTTCACATTATAGGTCACATTAAAAGTGAAAAAAAGTTCTGACATTATTTATCTTTGTCTCATTCTTTTACATCACAAAAACCTGGCATTTTAACAGGGGTGTGTAGACTTTTTATATCCACTGTACATGTAGGGCGCAAATTTGAACAGAATGTGTTAATCTCTTGTGACATGATTAACTGCCCCCCGGATGGGGATTGCTATGTACTGACAAGCCCAGTGTTGAAGGATAAGTGGTATTGGACCCACCTAAATACTGGAGGGAGCATTATGTTCCCCTCCTCATACAATGTTCCCAACCATGGGTATAGTTGGAAATGTTATGATGATTGTTGTACTGTTAACATTTCCAAACATCTAGGAGTTACCCAGGATTACTGGTGTTTCAGTGCTGATGAAGACAATACCCCTTGTAGACCACCTGACTACCCTAAGGGTAGAGCCACTATGATATGTCCCATAACAGTCGCAAGTACTACGATGGTTCCTACTCCTGCACCATGTCATCCTAAGCCAGGTAGAGTAAGAAGAGCGCTGTTAGAGCCAGACAACATAGCCCTTAGGATAATGGTTGACTATGCAAAATACAAGAACATGACTGATTGTTGGATCTGTCAACACATACCAACATCCTCATGGTCCTCTACGTTAATCCCTATCCCATTTTCAATAGCAGACTGGCAGGCACACGGTTGGACGGAGGTGGCAACACATGACCGAGCCAGATAAGGATTGTTATAGCCTGTCAGCCATTCCTGACCAGCCGAGTGAGGCCAACTTAAATTTGGTCTATTTGGTGATAGTAGAATTTAACAAATGCCGTCGTCCTGTGGGAGTGAACATATCCACATTATTTAGGTTAACATACACCGAGCAAATAGGAGCACGTGGCTATACTGTAGGGATGCAAATGACCCTGGTGCAGACAGATTGTCGCACTAAGGAGGATGAAGCCAGATCAGATATAACCTGTAATCCCTTACCTTCAGGTTTTTCTGTTCGTATTGGTTAATTATATCCCATGGGAAATGTAGATTAACATAGATTCAATTACCATCAACATGCATAATTGTTCCACTCCTGCCATACCTGAGAAACTCAGTTTGTGTGATTGTGCCCAGACTTGGTCACCAATACCTGTTTATGAATTGCATAACGTCTCGCTCAGTATTACAGACACTTCAGGAGCCACAAGGAGTTTAGGACATAGTGATTGTCCCGCCACAACTCAAACCAACTTCACGGCTGCAGGAGCTTTGCCGGAGCAGGTCTATATAGTCTGTGGAAGGAAAGCATACAGTTGCATCCCTAGAGACGCAGGTGGAGTATGCTATATGGCGTACTTGGTCCCTTTGATTAGGCGAGCAGAACACAGGGAAATGGCACTTGAACACTTACTAAAACCCAACACATATTCAGTGTATTGATCCCAGGATATGGCACATACACCACACAGGAAGAGATAATGGCCCTGTCCACAGTGTTGGAGAAACACATGAATTTGACCACTGACACAATTGAAGCAATAGGCATGGAGCTGAGTGAAACCCCGTTCAGTTGCTCTATAAAATAGAATGGCACTAGATTTGATTTTGGCTTCTCAGGGCGGTGTCTGTATGGTGGTGGGATCTGAGTTTTGTACATTCATCTCCGATGCGTCACGAAGGTAATCAATTTAGTCCAAGAAACAAGTTCTTGTTGGTGTCCTTTTCAAACACGAGTGCATGTATGTCAGAGGCTGAAGTTCCCCTTCTCTAGTCGTATATGTTCAACTGAAGGACAGCATTATATTTTACTTGTACAAGTCACTGTATAATCCCCGAAAACACAATATTGCATTATGATCTTACACATAACAATGTTAAGCTTCTGCACACTACTCAACTAGTGCGGAATCTCTCATTATCGCCCGAAGATAGATTCACATGTAATAATTCTACGTGGCCTAGAAACGGGAAATACTAGGTCTTGTCCTCTCCAATTTTTCTACACCTAGATTCACACAATATCAATCGTGGCCTAGTCAGGGACTAGCTAGTTCTTCTTTTTGACTACCTAAGCAATTGCAGTCTTGATTTAATTTGTTTATATGGTGCAGTTTTACGTCTCACTGTTCAGTTGTTTTCAGCAACCAGTACTGCTTCCTTGCGACTGCAAAATGATCGCCTTTAGCTCCAGAGTTCTTTTAAAACAACTTTGCAATTTTCAGTAGAATCAGTAAACCTTGTCCATCTGGGTCGCAGCACCATCTGTTGGAATATATCGTTCGTACTGTGGTAACTTTAGTAAGAACGTACTCGAACATACTCTTTCTCCCTTGAAAATCAAGGGAGAAAGAGAAGCTTTATTAAAAGCACCAGAGCAGAGTTGTCTGATACAGGTTACAGGTTCAGTCGGTCTCAGAGAAACCTCCGGTCGTACCTCTACTTTATAGACATCACAATCCAAAATACACAAAACAGTACCATAAGCCCATTGCCTAATTACTGTAGCACTTTGACAGAACGTGTCTTCCTGTTTACGGATAAACAGATGTTCTGTTGTAATCTACACATAACAAGCATACATTCATACAATTCAACAGCTACAAACAAGCTACAGAATAATGCAGGCTTTCTTCATGCCCTGTATTGCAACACCTGATCCTACATTGGAAAGGCTCAAGGGAAAATGAAGATGCACACTTTTTCTCAGTGGGGTAGTAGAATTAGGTGTGGTGGCATAGAATAGAAAATAGACAATAGTACAAAGACAACAAATCAAATGTTGATACTAAGACATTTTATTATTTCTTCAAAAATATATGCCCACTTTGAATTTGATGCCAGCAACACGTTTAAAAAAATTAGGGACAGAGGCAAAAAAAGAATGGAAAGTTTGTGTAATGATAAAAAACTAAACCTGGTGGAATATCACACATCTAATGAGGTCAATTGGCAACAGGTCAGGAACATGAGTGGGTAATAAAAGATCATTCGAGAGAGGATGGGTCTGTCAGAAGTGAGGATGGAGAGGGGTTCACCACTATGTGAAAGACTACACGGGCAAATAGTGCAACAATTTAAGAATAACATTTCTCAATGTAAAATTGCAAAGAGTTTGGGGATCTCATCATCATATTATTAAAAGATTCAGAGAATCTGGAGAAATCTCTGTACGCAAGGGACAAGGCAGAAAAAACAATATTGGATGGCCGTGATCTTCGGCGCTCCGGCAGCGCTGCATTAAATACAGACATTATTCTGTAGTGGAAATCACTGCATGGGCTCAGGAACACTTCCGAAAATCACTGTCTGTGAACGCAGTGGCATCTACAAATGAAAGTTAAAACTCATGCAAAGAAGAAACCATATAGAAACAAGATCCAAGACCACCGCTGCCTTCTCTGAGCCCGAGCTCATGTAAGATGGACTGAGGCGAAGTGGAAAACTGTCCTATTGTCTGTCGAATCAAAATGTGAAATTATTTTTGGCAATCATGGACGCCACGTCCTCAGGGAGCAAGTTTACAAGAAACTTGCTCCCTGGTACACAGACAAAACTGGAGCACTCAAGCAAGCCTCCAGAAAATTGGAGCAAAAGTGGTGCTCCACCAATTTGGAAGTATTCAGATTAGCCTGGATAGACAGTACACTACAGTACCGAAAAGCACTCACATCTGCTCAATCAGTTTATTTCTCCAACCTGATTGAAGTGAACAAAGACAATACAAAATTTCTCTTCAATACAGTTGCAAAGTTAACAAAAAAGCAACGCTCAACAAGTGAAAGATATCAGTTCGTATGTGTGGATGGCATTTCCTCTGACAAATCAAAGGTATGTTTTGGTGTTCCTCAAGGCTCAGTTTTGGGCCCATTATTGTTCTCACTATATATACTGCCTCTGGGTGATGTAATCCGGAATCACAATGTCAATTTTCACTGTTATGTTGATGACACACAGTTATATATTTCGATGAAGCATGGAGAAGCCCCAAAATCAGCTACTTTGGAAGCATGTGTTTCAGATATTAGGAAGTGGATGACAGAGAACTTCTTCCTTTTAAACTCAAGAAAAACAGAAATGCTCATTTTAGGACCCAAGAAACAAAGAGCTTTGTTGGCAGATCTCACTGTGAACCTCGACGCCTGCATGGTTGTATCCCAAAAAACTGTAAGAAACCTCGGCGTTACCCTCGACCCTGACCTCTCCTTTGATGAACATATAAAATATATGTCAAGAGTTGCCTATTTTCATCTTCGAAACATTGCAAAAATCTGAAACTTTCTATCAAAAACTGATGCAGGAAAACAAATCCATGCTTTTGTTACTTCTAGATTAGATTACCGCAATGCTCTTCTTTCCGGTTACCCTGATAAATCTATAAATAAACTTCAATTAGTGCTGCACACGGCTGCTAGAATCCTAACTAGAACAAAAAAATGTGAACACATTACTCCTCTTTACACTGGCTGCCTGTTAGGGTTAGGGCTGATTTTAAGGTTTTATTGTTAAACTATAAATCAATACATGGACTCGCTCCTACTTACCTCGCTGAAATGATCCAGCCATACATACCTACATGTAACCTTAGATCGGAAGATGCAGGCCTTTTAATTGGACCTAGAATTTCTAAACAAACAGGCCGGGCCTTCTCTCATAGAGCTGATGATTTGCCAATTAAGGTTAGAAATGCAGACTCCGTGCAAACTTTCAAGTGTCTACTAAAGACTCATCTCTACAGCATGGTCTATGATTAAGTGTAGTCTGGCCCAGGGGCGTGAAGGTGACCAGAAAGGCTTGATACTGTCCACCCTTGCTGTCTTGCCAGGTGGGCTCTCATCACCACTGGGATGCCCTCCCTCCAATGCCATTCGAGGGCGGAGTCACTGGCTTGTTGTTGCCTCTCTGTTGTGCACATCGTGCAATTGGGCTGAACTCTGCTGGCAATAACCCTAACCCCTAACCCTCATTCAGGGTGGTTGTGTTTGGTGGGTGTCCCTTTGGGTGGATTGATTTCCTGCCTGTTGGGCCCTGTCCAGGGCCTTCCCCGGATAGGGCCACAGTGTCACTGGAACCCCTGTCTCAGCCCCAAGGTCTTATGCTGCTATATTACTGTGCTGGGGGAGTAGGGTCAGTTCTCCTTCTCCACTATAAATACTTGTAGATCTAAGGAATGAATTTTCTAAATTTTCCGTCTCCTGCCCTGTTTTAAACTTAGGAGGACATGAGGTCTTGGCCCACACCTGCGGAGTACCAGGCTTGAAAGATTTGTTGCTGTCCCTGTCCAAAGTCCTCCTGGTTGTGTTGCAGATCAAGACGTTACCTGACGATTTCAGCTGCCCCCCCCCCCGTGTTGTCCCTGTCCTTGTCCATCTGGTCATGCTTCCGACCTGGACTAGGTTTAAATAGACTCTAGACCCAGCCCACATGCATTTATTATTACAATTTATACTCTTAATATGTTCACCCGGCACAGCCAGAAGAGGACTGGTCACCCCTCTGAGCTGGTTCCTCTCTAGGTTTATTCCTAAATTTCGGCCTTAGGGAGTTTTTCCTAGCCACTGAAATTCAACACTACTGTTTTGCTCCTTGGGGTTTAAGGCCGGGTTTTTTTTGTAAAAGCACTTTGAGACAACTGCTGATGTAAAAAGGGTTTTATAAATAAATTTGGTTGATTGATTGATTTTGAATTTTTTTTTTTATATGTGCCTATATTTTTTTTAAACATATTTATTATATGTATTACTAATGTATGGCCCTATATTTCATACTCATATTTACATTCTATTTTGGCCGTTTCAAATGTTTTAATATGCCTTAAATACACATCAATATATTTACATAAATGACAAAATTATACTTGGTAATATGCATTTAGCATTTACATCTAACTGACATATTTCCATATTTGTATTGTTTCCTGTCATGTGTTTATGTTATCTAGCCGTTTCTTTGAAATTCTTTTACAGAGAGGAATGGCATTCATGATACTGTGTTAAAATGTATGCATTTTGTTTTCAAAATTAGTATTTTTTAAAATGTAAACTTGGAGTACAAAGTGATTTGTTATATTGAAACTGAAAAAGGTGCTATATGCTGCTTGACAGTGACTGAAGTACAAAACTTTGGTGTATTTACTAAACATTTATTATTATATTGTGACACAATGGCAGTTGTATGATACTGTGAATAAAGGTCCTTATTAAAACCCCTTCAATGTAAATGGACTAATACGATTTCAGCCATAACTGTCCTCTCAACACAACTGAACTGTACTGACTGTCAGTTTAACCGCTGCATGCAACAGCCAGTCAAGCTCCCCTTATCCCTCCAGAAAATAAATAAAACTAGACAAGTACATTTCCTGAAAAAAATGTGGTGTGCTTGCTAGCTGTTTAAAAAGTATTTATGGTTTGAAATACTGTTTACCTATCAAAAGGCTTGGAGTCTGTATTTTTTAATGTTTAAGAGATACTGTTGGTGAAGGTAATTAGCATAAATTAGCATACATGACAGTTAAATCTCATAAAAGTTTACCAATCGCAGATTGTGTCTGTAGCTTGAACAATTCAAATAATACATCCTAAACGTAAATTAACACTAATTACGCAAATTAGCATACATAAAATCAAACAACTTTTCCAAATTTGAAAAATGGATAACCTAAACTGGTGAAACAAATTTGTTTTCATGCCTGTATCTCGAACGGTTCAAAAAATACTGCTTAATTGCTAATAAATTAGCCTATGTTAAATCAATAAATGTTTCCTAATTTGAAGTAGGGATACCCTAAACTGGTGTAAAAAAGTTGGTTTTGTCTGTAGCTCAAACAGTTCAACAGATACAGCCTAACAGTAAATTAACGGTAATTACGCCAATTAGCATGTGCAAGACCAATTATCATTTCATAATTTGCAGTGGGGATAGCCAAAACGTGTGAAATTAAAGTTGGTTTCATGTCTGTAGCTTGAACGGTTCAAAAGATACAGCGAAATAGTTAATTCACGCTAATTACGCTATACGTATGCTAATTTGCGCTATTAGTGTTAATTAACTACTAGGCTGTATCTTTTGAACCGTTCGAGCTAAAGACACAAAACTGATTCTCATTCAAATGTTTAGACTGTTCCCATTTCATATAAAGACATGCTTATTGATTTTACTTATGCTAATTAGCGTAATTAGTGTGAATTAACTATTACGCTGTATCTTTTGAACCATTTGAGCTACAGACACGAAACCAACTTTGTTTCACACATTTTGTGAAACAAATACCCACTGCAATAAATCTATACCCACTGCAATAAATCTAAGAACTTCTCCAAATATGAGGAAGGGATAGCCTAAACTTGTGTAACAATGTTGGTTTCGTGTCTGTAGCTCGAGTGGTTCAAAAGATACAACGTAATAGTTAATTCACGCTAATTACACTAATTAGCATACGTAAAATGAATATACGTGTCATTATATGAAATGAGAAAAGTCTAAACGTTTGAATGAGAATCAGTTTCGTGTCTGTAGTGCTAACGGTTCAAAACATACAGCGTAGTAGTTAATTAACACTAATTACGCAAATCAGCATACATAAAATCAAGTACTGTTTCATAAATTGCAGTGGGTATAGCCTAAATGTGAGAAACAAAGTTGGTTTCGTGTCTGCAGCTTGAGCGGTTCAAAAGATACAGCCTAGTAGTTAATCAACACTAATTACGCTAATTAGCATACGTAAAATCAAAGAAATTTCCTAATTTGAAGTAGGGATAGCCTATACTGGTGTAACAATGTTGATTTCGTGTCTGTAGCTCGAACGGTTCAAAAGATACAGCTTAACAGAAAATTAACGGTAATTACGCTAATTAGCGTACGTAAAATTAGGTTTCATTATATGAACTGGGGATAGTCTAAACTTTTGAATGAGAATCAGTTTCGTGTCTAGCTTAAACGGTTCAAGAGATACAGCCTAATGGCTAATTAATGCTAATTATGCAAATTAGCACACGTAAAATTAATAAACATTTACTAATTTGAAGTAGGGATAGCCTAAACTTGTGTAACAATGTTCGTTTCGTGTTTGTAGCTCAAAGGGTTCAAAAGATATAGCAAGATAGTTAATTCATGCTCATTACGCTAATTAGCATATGTAAAATCAATAAACATGTCATTATATAAAATGGGAACAGTCTAAACATTTGAATGAGAATCAGTTTCGTGGCTGTAGCTCGAACAGCTCAAAAGATACAGCCTAGTAGTTAATTAACACTAATTAAGCAAATTAGCATATGTAAAATTGATAAACGTTTCCTAATTTGAAGTACGGATAGCCTAAACTAGTGTAACAATGTTGGTTTCGTGTCTGTAGCTTGAACGGTTCAGAAGATGCAGCCTTATAGTTAATTAACGGTAATTATGCTAGTTAGCACACGTAAAATCAATAAAGGTTTCTTTATATGAACTGGGGATAGTCTAAACTTTTGAACAAGAGTAGTTTTTTTTCTGTAGCTCAAAGGATTCAAAAGATACAGCCTAATAACAAAGTAATGCTGAATATGCTAATCAGCATAGGTAAAGATAGAGCCTAATAGCTAGTCAACACTAATTATGCTAATTACGCTAACTAGCATCTGTAAAATCAATAAATGTTTCATCATATGAACTGGGCATAGGCTAAACGTGTGAAACAAAGTTGGTTTGGGGTCTGTAGCACGAATGGTTCAGGAGTCATTCTCAGTTATATCCTAATGATGCAAATTAGCAATTATACAGTCAATTGTTTATAAACATATAACAGAATTCTTATTTAGGATAACCTCAAATCTTTAAAGTTTTTATCAAATTTTGATTGGCCCTAAAGCATGAACATTTTGAATTGATACCTCTGTAATACTTTGGCTCTCATTGAAACACATGTTAATTTATGCAATATTTGAATGTTTATAATTACAAAAGTGCAGATAGTATCAAAAATCTGAATAAAAGCAACTCAATTGGGGCCAGATTGGACATCTTGGCATTGGTTTGGACTTGATAGCTTAAAAAATGTAGGAGGAGATGTGTCTAGAATTTTTGACTTTTTTACCATTCAAGTCTATGGACACTTTTTTCCCATTGAAATACATTGGTGGCTCATTTAAATTTTGATATAGTTTAAAAAGTATAATAGCTATCAAAAAGATCTGCTCAAGCAACCCGAGTTCGAGCACATGGGAGTTGGTGAGTTGGTTTCATGTTAATAGCTTTTACCGTTTAGGCTGTAGAGCTGGAGGAATAATAATAATTACAGCTGCAAGCAGCATTTAGCAGGTTTCAGCATTAAGCTATTAGCCAGATTGCAGTTTTTCCAATAGGACACAAATCCAACTCATGTCCATAGCTGTAAACAATATTACATGTATGGTTTTTCCTTTTCACTAGTATCCCCATGTGGCCAAATGGAAACATCTTTCATATAAACTAAACTCACAACCCTCAACATGTGTACCAAATGTAATCACACTTAACATCGGTCATTTGATGCTATAGAAGTAGCGTTTGAAGCATTTGTCACAAATTCAGAATTGCTGAAAAAACATTACGCCCAACTTAATGGCTCCCAATTCCAAATATGTTCTCTGGGAGGAGATGGACTTATAAACCTCTTTTCAAAATTTTATTTTAAATGGGTTGAGCATGGTGAGCTTGCCAATTTGGGAAACCTCAATAGCGCCACCGTGTGGATGATAAAAAAATCTTTGCCGTCATTATGGATGTATCATCTTTGTTAACATACGCACCAAGTAGAATCATAATACCATTATCCTTATAAGAGATGTGTCTATATATGTGCAAAACCACACCCCTGCACATGTTCATTTGCCAATCGCGGCCATGTTTTTTAACATACTGGCCTGATTGATATAACTTTTGAAGACCATCGTCCATAGATGCCAAATATCAAAGTACGTGAAGATCGGACATTTGTTGCCAGAGGAGGTAATTTTTTAGTGTTTTTCACAAATCCAAAATGGCTGCCAAACCATTAAAGCGAGGTTAATGAGTCCCATAGGCAAATATGTTCCTTGTGAGGAGGTGGACTTATCAACCTCTTTTCATGGTTTTATCTCAAACGGGGTGAGTATGGTGACCTTCCTAATGTGAAAAACCTCAATAGCGCCACCGTGTGGTTGATAAAAACATCCTTGCCGTCATTTTTTCGTATGGTCCTTGTCAACATGTACCAAGTAGAATTATTATACTTGTAAGAGACTTGTGCATCAATGTGCAAAACCACACCCCCGTACATGTTCATTGGTCAATAGCGTCCATGTTTTTTTTACATACTGGCCTGGCTGATATAAATTTTGAAGACCATGGTTCGTAGATGCCAAAAATGAAATTACGTGAAGATCGGACATTTGGTGCCAGAGGAGTAATTTTTTTTGTGCTTTTCAAAAAATCCAAAATGGCAGAGAATCCATCATGGCAGACTTTATGGGTCTGCGATTGATTATTTCAACCACTATACGAAACTGCTGATTTCTAACACTCTCTAAGATTCTCTATATTTTTTGATAATGCATGACCAAATTTTTGTTCAAAAGATTTGGTTTAGGACTGTCTTTTTTATGTTATATTCCTATTTTATATTTTTCAAGCTATTTTAATTTCCAGCCCATGCATTTCACTTGCTACAAGGTGTCTGTATATTAGGGATTAGGGATGATCACTTGTATAACTATTTGTATTTAAGCACACTATTCATTTTCTCATATTTGGCCCAAAATAAATATTTATACGAAGTCGAAACACAAATTACTCTCTATGACAATGTTTTTAATAACATTTTCCTTAAACACTCACATACAGCTATTAAGACACACAATGGAAGTAGGTCTGTTACCTCTTATCAGAGTTTTTTAACGTGACACACAAATAAACATACTCACACTTCTACAATCCCGTTTCCAGAAAAGTTGGGACACTATGTAAAATGCAAACAAAGACAGAATGCAATAATGTGCAAATAATTTATCCCTGTATTTAATTGAAAATAGAACAAAGACAAATGATGAAACTGAGAAATTTTGTTTGTGGAAAAATACATTGAATTTGACAGCAACATATTTCAAAAAAGATGGGACAGGGGCATCTTTACCTCTGTGTTGCATCATCTCTTCTAATTCTGGGAACTGAGGAGACCAATTGCTGTAATTTTGAAAGTGAAATGTTTTCCCATTTTTGCTTGATATAGGATTGCAGCTGCTCAACAGGTCAGGGTCTCCTTCCTCGTATTTTTCGTTTCATAATGCGCCAAATGTTTTTAATGGGTGACAGGTCTGGACTGCAGGCAGGCCAGTTTAGCACCCAGGCTCTATTACTACGGAGTCATGCTGTTGTAGTACATGCAGAATGTGGTTTGGCATTATCTTGCTGAAATAAGCAAGGCCTTCACTGAAAAAGACATTGTCTGGATGGCAGCATATGTTGCTCCAAAACCTGTACAGTGGATATAAAAAGTCTACACACTCCTCTTAAAATGCCGGGTTCTTGTGACGTAAAAGAATGAGACAAAGATAAATCATGTCAGAACATTTTCCACCTATAACGTGAAAAATTCAATTGAAAAACAAACTGAAATCTTTGAGGGGGTAAAATAAAAAACTCACAATAACCTGGTTGCATAAGTGTGCACACCCTTAAACCTATACTTTGTTGAAGCACTTTTTGATTTTATTACAGCACTCAGTCTTTTTGGGTAGGAGTCTATTAGCGTGGCACATCTTGACGTGGCAATATTTGCCCACTCTTCTTTGCAAAAGCGCTCCAAATCTATCAGATTGCGAGGACATCTCCTGTGCACAGCCCTCTTCAGATCACCCCACAGATGTTCAATTGGATTCACTGTGGGTATGGTGTTCTTTGGGTGATGTGCAGTGTTGTTTTTGCGCCAAACATACCTTTTGGAATTATGGCCAAAAAGTTAAAACTTGGTTTCATCAGACCATAACACATTTTCCCACATGCTTTTGGGGGACTTGATGTTTGTTTTTGCAAACTTCAGCCGGGCTTGGATGTTTGTCTTTGTAAGAAAAGGCTTCCGTCTTGCCACCCTACCCCATAGCCCATTCATATGAAGAATACGGGAGATTGTTGTCACATGTAGCACACAGCCAGTACTTGCCAGAAATTCCTGCTGTTCCTTTAATGTTGCTGTAGGCCTCTTGGAAGCCTCCCTGACCAGTTTTCTTCTCGTCTTTTCATCAATTTTGAAGGGACGTCCAGTTCTTGGTAATGTCTCTGTTGTGCCATATTTTCTCCACTTGATGATGGTTGTCTTCACTGGTATATCTAATGCTTTGGAAATTATTTTGTACCCTTCTCCTGATTGATATCTTTCAACAATGAGATCCCTCTGATGCTTTGGAAGCTCTCTGCGGACCATGGCTTCTGCTCTGAGATGCAACTAAGAAAATGTCAGGAAAATCCTACTAGAACAGCTGAACTTTATTTGTGATTAATCAGAGTCACTTTAAATGATGGCAGGTGTGTAATGACTTCTATTTAACATGAGTTTGAATGCGATTGGTTAATTCTGAACACAGCCACATCCCCAGTTATAAGAGGGTGTGCACACTTACGCAACCAGGTTATTGTAAGGTTTTTATTTTTCATTTTTCCCCCTCGAAGATTTCAGTTTGTTTTTCAATTGAATTGTTCACATTATAGGTCACATTAAAAGAGGAAAAAGTTGTGACATGATTTATCTTTGTCTCATTCTTTTACATCACAAAAACCTGGCATTTTAACAGGGGTGTGTAGACTTTTTATATCCACTGTAGGTTATGATAAGTAGTTATGATACTAGTAATAATACTAGCAGCACTACACACAGAGCAATTCTGTTTTGCAGTGGGAAAGTTATTCTTTGTGATCTGAAGACCTCAAACTTAGATTCGTCTGTTCATAAAACTTTTTTCCAATCTTCCTCTTTCCAGTATCTGTGTTATTTGCCCATCTTAATTTTTTCAGTTCAGTGTCCAGTCTGAGATATGGCTTTTTCTTTGCAACTCTGCCTAGCAAGACATCATCTCAGAGTCACCTCTTCACTGTTGAAGTGGAGACTGGTGTTTTTCTGCACCGGGTCCTCCCACTTCTCTTCCTATTCTGGTTAGAGTCAGTATGTGCAGTTCTGTGAAGGAAGTAGTACACATGGTTTGCTGTACACCTATGTAGATATTAAATATCAGTCAATACCAGCTACAATAGTCATTTCCAACATGTCTGCACTGTATTACTGATCAATTTGATGTTATTTTAATTCCTTCTCTTTCAAAAACAAGTACATTTCTAAGTGACCCCAAAACTTTGAAGAGTAGTGCATTTATTCTGATAAACAAAACATTGCAAAATACACATTCTATTAGGCAAATTGAAGTTGGTCCATGTACTTTCCAGTTTTGTTCAATTTGAAAAAAACATTTTGCATGTAAAAAATGTTTGGCAAAATAAATACACCACTCGTAATTTAACCACTGCCTGGAGCTTATATATAAACATGTGGTGGCATGGAAAAGTAGGAAAATGAATAGCAAACTATTTAACAACTAAATTCCTCTTGTCATTACACTATACAATATGTGACTGGGTAATAGATTATTTTTAAATCACACTTCAGCACTAGGACCGCGTCTCGAACACGAGTACTCAGACTTCAGGCACAGAGTGTCAGACTCAGACTCAAATTTAGCCATCGCGACTAATTACTCAACTCGGACTCGAGCACAGGTGACTTGGGACTCAAATCGGACTGGAGGTTTAGAATAACTAGACTATCTGGATCCACAGCTTTCATTTTTTCAAAATGTGACCAAAGGTAAAAAATTCAATAGCTCTGACAAGAAATGTGCCATTGAGTAAAAAAAGTATGCATTCTCAATCTGGTGGACAGTGGACTATGATCCAAGGTCATGCATGCATTGCTGACATTTCCATATTTTGCAATTTTGCAAAGTTTTCAATGGACTTTAAACCCTTGGCTTGTTATTTATAACAATATAAAAGTTGAGTGCGGCTTAGGCACATCATCCACCTCATTCTGTGGGCAGTGTGCTTGCAGCTGGTCTTGAGGTCGGTCTATGGCAACCTTTCTTGAAATGGTCATGCTCACTGATTCTGGTCAAAATTGTTAATTTTTAGCCAATCTCAGAGATCAGATATACTGCTACTCTGTACTCTATGTTTTGTAACATTCCAATTTGATAAGATGATACATGGCTTTGCCAAAAAATGCGTAAATTTTTGGTTTTGCTTTCCTGGGGCTCTGTGGGATCTGGGAACCAGCTGCTTTAAGCCAAAAACATGGAAGGCGAGTATTAACGGTGTCATTATTGCGCACCTAATTTTTTGAACTAGCTTGCGTACAATTCTATTTCAAACATAGCATATATTTGTTAGCCAGCTAGCTGTCTGTCATTATTCTGAAAATATTAGCAAATTGTTGACTATTATTATTTTAACATTGAGTTTAAAAGCACAACGTAAAAAAGTAACAAATCTGTAATGTAGCCAACATTTTTTTTCTTGAAATGGAGGAAGACAGTTTTAAAATTTCTAACTTAGCATCCCTGGCAACTATTTTGGTCACACCCATAATGGTGAAGAAAAAGAGAAGGTCTCATTGAAATGCATTCATTTTAGTGTCAGATTATATGACTTAAAATATCTTATTTTCATATAATGATGTATTCAGCCCATATCTAAATGGATATCTAAATCAGACTTTTGATGTGCATGCAAATATGTCCCATTAGAAATAATAAATACTGTTCACCGCTTATTTTATGATGATAAGTATAATTTATATCTAAATGTATTTCATAATTTCAAAGGAACAGTGCACAAACCAACTATTTTTTGTTAATGTTACAGCTCTGTTGGGCAGAGCTGCACGCATTAACTCAAGAAAAATAGACTTGGTTTCTAATTTTAGGCGTTTTGACACCATTGAGGTGTTGATGCTCTCGGCCCTGTTCTGCCCTTCCTTTCACTTCCATGCATACACGTGAGTCATATGTTTTAGCATTTAGGAGGCTCTTCTCCAGCTTGAACTGGAGGGCTTCATCATTTAACTCCCTGTCCCTAATTGTTGTTGGTTATTTCTGAGACAAATTCCATCCATTGACAGTGGGTATCTTTTAGGGAATGTGCATTTGTTTAAAGTCAACTTTTAGTGGATATCTCTGTAAAATTTATTTTTTTCTTTATATTTAAACACATAACCATGTCAAATTGAACAACTCTTTTCTGTTTTTTGCAAAGTTTTGGTTAAATTCCAAATTCTGCTTTGCATGTATAAATTTCCTGCAGTCTCAATTAGGTGTTTATCCCATTTTGTGAAAACTTGGTTGATAAGTGAATGCCAAACTTGACTGAGCTAATAAAAACAAACATTTTTGTCAAAACTGGAAAATGTATATTTTGAAATAATAAAAGCTGTAGATGGTAGTCTATATTCCCCCAAATTCAGAATATGTAATTCCATAGTCATGTTTTACTTTTTATGGGTGTTAAAAAATTAAGGGTGTGGATTCTAGTCCATCCTCCCCTGATGAAAATATAGAATTTTCATAGTTAACATCTGAAACTTAACATTTTGAAAAAATGTAAGTTGTGAATGCTGGTCCATCTTTCCCAATTTAGAATATATTCTTTTCATAGTTATGACACACTTTTTGTAGAAGCTATTGAATTTCCAACATTGTTAATAAAAATAAAAGCTTCAATGGTAGGCCATCCTCCCCTGATTCAGAATATGTACTAGCCACTGCATGCTTTTGTCGGAGTTATTGAACTACATTATTACATTGTGGAATTTTAAAAAATGGCACATTAACTGCAATAGATAATGGAAATAAAAAAAATCACAAAACAGTATTGATATTTTGAAAAATCTACAAATGATCTGCAAATAAATGGCAAAATAATAATCGTCATGTAGATACGTAAAACATTTTCTATCAAATAATACAATTTTAGTAATGAAAATTAACACATAAAATTATAAAATATAATGCATAGTTTTTATATGCCCAAATCCACAACATTTGTTGATTATATTCAAATTGCTTTTCCCCTCCTCACTTTGCTCATTGCTTATCAGTGAAACAGCAACCTGGTCTAAGGAAAGGTCCAGATTTTTTTTGTTTTCAATCAGGCTTTTTTAGGGTTTGGGCTCAATATAAAGGTGCTGGTCATATAATTAGAATATCATCAAAAAGTTGATTTATTTCAGTAATTCCATTCAAAAAGTGAAACTTGGATATTATATTCATTCATTACACACAGACTGATATATTTCAAATGTTTATTTCATTTAATTGTGATGATTACAACTGACAACTAATGAAAATCCCAAATTCAGTATCTCCGAAAATTAGAATATTACTTAAGACCAATACAAAAAAAGGATTTTTAGAAATGTTGGCCAACTGAAAAGTATGAACATGAAAAGTATGAGCATGTACAGCACTCAATACTTAGTTGGGGCTCCTTTTGCCTGAATTACTGCAGCAATGCGGC
>JACXGI010011695.1:0-24423 GCA_016801175.1 Esox masquinongy | reverse complement strand
CCTCCCATGTCCACACAGGGACCACACAGAGTGAACTCCCATCCTCCCATGTCCACACAGGGACCACACAGAGTGAACTCCCATCCTCCCATGTCCACACAGGGACCACACAGAGTGAACTCCCATCCTCCCATGTCCACACAGGGACCACACAGAGTGAACTCCCATCCTCCCATGTCCACACAGGGACCACACAGAGAGGCACATGGAAGAGACTAACCTCTCGACGCATGGCACAATGGACCGTGATGATGACACAGCCCTGGACGGAGTCAAAAACAGCAAACAGCACCTGTGGAAAGGAAAAAGTGGCAAATGACTAAAGTTAAAACGTGTGTGTGTGTGTGTGTGTGTGTGTGTGTGTGTGTGTGTGACAGAATGTATACAAGATTATATATGTATGAAGGTGCCTGTAGGTTATGCATAGGTTTTTATTTCACAAAGAGGCAACCTTCTCTGCTACGGCAGGCATGAAGTGGCAGATCATTATTGTCCTCTATGCTAGACTGTTCTCACCTCTGATAAGGTTTGGCAGTTGGTATATGTGTGTGTTAAAAACAGGGTGTTTGTGAATGTGTGAAGACAGTGTACCTGGAATAATGTGGAGCGGCGGTCAGTGATGGCCAACACGGCAGACATCCACGTCAGAGCCAGCAGGGGGAGGACTACACAGGAACTCCACAGAGACGCCCTGAGGGACGAAAGACAGAGAGGGGAGTGGGTGAGAACAGGAGAAGTTGGGGGGAGAGGGGTGAGATGGAGGGGAAAGGGGGTGAGGGGAGGAGAAAACGGGAGAAGAGGAGACAGGGCAAGAGAGAAGGAAGGAGAGGGAGAGAGGGAAAGTGAGGAAGAGAGGGAAATGAAAAAAGAGGAGGGGTGTGGTGGCAAGGGTGAGAGAAAGAGGAGGAGAGGAGTGGAGGGGAAGAGGAGAGGGGAAAATGGAGGAGAGGAGTGGAGGGGAAGAGGAGAGGGGAAAATGGAGGAGAGGAGTGGAGGGGAAGAGGAGAGGGGAAAATGGAGGAGAGGAGTGGAGGGGAGGGAAACTCAGCCTCTAGAATCTGGGACGACAATGCTATTATCGCACACACACACACCCACAAACACACACACTTCAGGTGTGTGATGAGGCATATGAAAAGCCACTTTCCAGGGTGTGTGACTGATGCAGAACATGAACATGTGACAGACAGCTGACTGACAGCTGTCTAGAAGAGCACTGCTGGTGTGAACCCAGCCTAAGAGAAAGTGTGTGTGTGCGTGTGTGTGTGAATGTGCGTGATAGAGAAGGTGAGTGTGTGTTTGTGTGAGGTAGAGAAGGTGTGTGGGTTGTGTGTGTGTTGCGTCAGCCTGTGACAGAGTGACAGAGGGAGACAGAGTGTTAAAACGAGACCGACTACAGGATAACACATTGGTGGGTGCACTCGGGGGTGTGTTCAGGGGTGTGGTCAGGGGTGTGCTTGTGTGTGTGTGGACTAACATGGCGCTGCTGGCTGTAGAGCTGGAGAGAGCTGTGCTTGAGATCACACCACACTTGGAGCATTTCAGGAGCAGTCTGCTACGGGAGGCCTCCACTGGTAGGCTTCAGGACACATTACGGGGGGGCAGTCATGAACAGAGAACATGGAGAGGGAGACACACAGTCGGGTAGAGGAACACACGCATGATGGGCACGGGCACACACACACACACACACACACACAAAAGCACACCGACACACACACACAAAAGCACACAGACACATACACACATACAGACACACACACACACACACACGAGCACACAGACACACACATGCAACAAGTAATGAGAGCAATATGGCACATTCAGAAATTCACACCAGTGGGGTTGTAAAGGATGACAGTGTGTCTCAGAGGGACAGACATTAGAGACACAAAGACACAGAGAGAGGGAGGAACACAGAAAAGAAAACAAAAGGAGAGAAAAGAAAGAAGAAAAAAAATTAACAAACCTCAAAAGTAGCAGCAATGGACAACAAGTTAGAATATGGAGATTGTGACATAATGAGGCGAAAGTGACAAAAGCGAGAGAGAGGAGGGTGAGGAATATAGATGAGAGAGGAGAGTAGAGAAAGAAAGAAAGAAAGTAGAGAAAGAAAGAGAGATAAAGAGAAAAATGAAAACGGCCATGACAGAACGGAAGAGAGGGAGAAGAAGGGAGATAGTGTGAGAGAAAGGAAGAGAAAGAGCATGAGAGGGAGAAAGAAGGAGAAAAAAGAGTAGCAACCCTAATAGGCTAACAGTGGCTAACACTGATTAATAAGAATCAACACAGAGACAGATGGGAACTGCCAGAACCAACTGTCGCTCTCACAGTGTGTGTGTGTGCGTGTGTGTGTTTTCTCTGCACTAACTATATAACGATTATGTATTAGTGTATATAAGACCAGCCAGTGAGTGCAGCAGGTTTACTGTTAATCACCAGTCCAGCTGCTCATAACAACACATGTCTCCGAGCTGAGGGAGACCAGCTATCTGGAGCCTACGTTTAACAAAGGTTAAGGCATGCCATTGTAAAGAAAAGCTTCAGAAAATGTGACCAGCAGTTGAGAAAACAGGTTATGAAGTGGCTGTAGATAATAACAATAAAATGTCTAACCTAACAGAATGCCAATAAATAAGTTAAACCTTGTTTCCGTGCAATAGTTAGCCAAAATTCTCCATGATTGTGTTCATTTTTGACTTCGATGGATGAGCCTGGTTTTGTGCTGCCAACATTCACATACCAAATGTGCAAGCTGGACCCTTAAATAGTGGCCCAGAGAATTATGGGAGATTATGAACCGGATGGTTTGAATCCTGAATGCTGATTGGCTGATAGCCGTGGTACATTAGACCATAATGTGGTATGACATCACCACATGTTTTACTGCTTTAGTGTTGGTAAAGGTTTCATAAGAGCAGTAAGGCATCTTGGGGGTCATGTCTATGAACAGCTTGTAGCCATAGTATGTTGGCTATATATCACATCACCTCAACCTTTAAATTATAAACCAGGTGGTGCAAGCCCTGAATGCTGATTCGCTGAAAGCCGTGTTGTGAGACCGCATACCACAGATATGACATCACATAACTTTTTGCTGTTGTAATTGCATTGGAAAACGGGTTATAACAGCAATAAGACATCTGGCACTGTGCTGAAGGATGCTTGATGCTGAAGTAAAGTACAAGTGAAGCTTCATTGACTCTCAGAATGCCTCTCTTTACATCTTAAACCGGACATAGTAATCCCTCTGTGTGTGTGTGTGTGTGTGTGTGTGTGTGTGTGTATGTGTGCTCTATATTGACTCAGAACAGTACCTCTTCTCTCATCAGAAACTAGTTACAAAGGTCACTGAGGTCAGACATTGAGACTGCACCACAAGACCATTAAAGGGAGACTTGCTCCTGCCTTCTGTGTGTGACTGTGTGTGTGTGTGTGTGTGTGTGTGTGTGTGTGTGCGTGTGTCTGTACTGCTCAGTGCAGAATGATGGGGCAGTGCACAGCGTTGCTATGCTACATTACCCTCACAGCACATCTCATTGACTTAAAGCTATCCACATCCCAACAGCTTCATAAAGAAATGCATTAATACTAATGACAACGTGTCCTATTAGCAGGGGGATGTATTAACTGTGTGTCTCTGGGTGCGTGCGCGTGCCTGTCTATCTGTGAGGCCCACTGAAGCAGAATGACGTCCCCCCAAAGCAGTCAGTGTCTGCAGGATGGTGCAGTGATCTGGCAGGTGGATGGATGCTGTCTGCGGAGACTGGGGGCATGTTTCTCTCCTTCACGCGTGTGCGTATGTGCGTGTTTGCGTGTGTTATTCGTTCTTTGACTGACTGTTGTCATTTGTGTGCGTTTGTGTGAGTCCTCGGTGTGTGTGTGCGTTTTTCTGTTTCCTCAGTGTGTGTGTGTGTGTGTGTGTGTGTGTGTTTGTATGCTCCCTGACTGTGTGCGTGTTAACTGCCTTAATCCCCACAGAGGCTCGGGGGAACAGAAGCCAATCCAGCCCCGAGAGAGAGAACTATACCATTAACCCTCACAGCGGCCGGCAACAACATTGATTTGAATTAGAACACATCACAGGACAATGGAGAGCACAGAGAAAAGAGAAATCAAATCAATTTACAAGGAAATGGAAGCATGGATTTGGCTGGGAGGACATTGGAATCTCCACTCATTGGATTAGTACCGATGACAAATCACTACTGATGGAATTACACACCAGGGAGCAGCAGAAACCACTCCACTATACTGGTCGTGTGTGCGTTTTTGTGTGAGTGCTTGCGTGTGTGTTTGTATCTGTGTCGGTATGTGCCTGTACAGTATGTCTATACTGGTCTGAGTAATATGGCTCAATATCATAAGGTGAGAAAGATATTTACACACATCTGGCACCAGCGCTTCCACACAGGTTTGTCTCATGACAAAAGCAACGTGTTTCACACCAAACTCTCTTGTAGAGGTTCCCAAGCAGATTTATTGAGGGTCGAAAATGTTCTAAATCAAGTTAATTGCCAAATGAGGGCCCATTCATTTTTTCCTCCCCTCCTCTCCCGTCGCAGCTGATGCAGAGCCGTTCAGGGCGTTTCTGCATGCGTTGACGTATAGCCTCCCATTAGATCCACTGGTTTGTGTCGCAGCCAGGGAACGTCTGTAGTTAGTTTCAGCAAAGTAGGTGGCAGCACGCAACACCGATCATTTGCTTTGCGGACCGCAATGATACCATGGAATCCGAAGTAGGCGGCTTGAGACACATACTGGTCCCGTCTGCCAAACTGAGGCCTCCGCAGGTCTCGTACGAATAGATCCACGTGGAAGCCTGTGCATGGGTGGAGGCGGATGTTGGGAGCAGTCCACAAAATAAAAGCGCTTTGCATCCAGAGAGTGAGTCAGCCGTCTATAGTGCGTGTCCACGTCGGGGCTTGAAGTGCCAGAGCACTCAATCGAGCAACAGGTCTGACACTCGGTACACTTTGACCACCGACACTCTGCCCGGGGCAAATAGAAATATCTTTGAATGTATTCTCTCCGGTATCAGCCACAAATAGCTACGTCATCATGTTTTGGTCAAACAGACAAAAAAACATTCGGTAGCTAAGTTCAGTAGACAGACAGCTCTGGTGAAATTGTAGAACATTTAAAAAAATATGAGGTACCGGAGAATGTAGACAAATTACAATAATGTCCACAGCAAAAGGGAATGCATCAACCCCCAAGCATGCATTGACAGTTTGATTACACAGACTTAAGAAGTTAAGAAGACAACTTAAGAAGTTAAGAAGACAACTGCTCGTTATCAATTTGCACTACTGTTATTGGCATATCTAATACCTGAAAAAGAAGTTGACACACAAAAAATATATTTTGCATGAGCTAAATCAAATCCAATACACATACAAATGACATTTCCTTAATTGTTATCAGAAGTATCATGGATCTTGTCACCCCAGAAACTACAGCTACAGGTGTAATGTACACAGACAGTGAGGCGTTTATGTCACTGATGCTAACATCCATCGTGTTGGAGTCACTACAGTGCACGCTAAATGGAAACCTGTGAAAGTGTTTGTTCAATGGAAAATAAAGCCTTGGTCTAGATCCAATGAGGCCATGAATGGTTTCGTTCGTGCTCTTAAACGCCTCTTCACATGCTAATGAACATATGTGAAGAAAAACATGGGTACGACTGTCGTCAATTTTCAGCAGCGAAAGTGTGAGTTTATGTTTGTGCGCGAGCGGGTTTGTCGAAAGTGTTCAAGACAGAAGCTGCTAAATGACGTTGCTATAAGCAGCTCTGCAGCTACAGCGATGAGAGACGCGGGGCCTGTTCTCCCATTCAGTCACAAACCATCTGCCCTTGAGCAACATTTCCATTAAAACTGCTACAGCAGGTTGGCCACAGGACCAAAAGAGCGGAGAAGTTTAGCGAAGCATATCAACGGTTTTATTTGTTGCAGAAATTCACCGACCAAATCATTAGAAATTAGAACACCAGAATGGACGTTAACCTTCTTATGATGGGGTGAAAGGTCAGCCATTCTGGAACTTTGCGGGATTATAAAACAACGCTCTGGTGATTTAATAGGATCTCTTTGTTACACACCTATATTGAAATGAGATTTCCACTCAAAAGGTCAGATTGCTATGGCTGGAAGAGTGAGACTGCATACAAAAAAATAAAAACCCTTTTTTCTTAAACCTAATGTGAAACAGTGGAGATTCCACTGCCAAGTAGATATAGAGCAGTGAATGTTGAATGTAGATTCTGAGTGGATGGTCCATGCATGGTTTGAGCTGGTGTGAGAGTCCAAGTTTTATAGTTCTAGGTTTAGTCAACCCCTACCTACCCAGCTCTCTGCTTTTTAGACTTGTCCGAGATGCCGTCTCGAGACATGAGCTTGTTGAAGACCACAATTCCGATCAGCATGTTCACCTGAAATAGACAGAAAGAGTGAGAGAGAATCAGAAATTCAGTGTCTCTCCTGATTGCGGAGTTTTGATATAGGGATAGATTGACATGTATATTAAACGTTTGTCCAGGAGGGTAAAACATCTATGAATTACTTGAAAAGCAGCGTCTAGGGGCAATGGTCGCAGCTGTAACATTTACATAGACTGGTGGTTTGCTAGGGTTTTGTGGATGGGACCAGGAGAGGATGGACGAACTGGACATTTTGACTCTAAAGGTACTGTGTTTGAAATAATGGAGTGACAAACATTTATTTATTTTTGAAACTCCTTTTTAGGTTGCCTTTTGCAAACCTTAACCCTTATCTTAACCATTCAGAATGAATATATATCCCTAACCTTATTTTCTAAATACCTTAACTCTAACTCTTCTCAACCTTTGCAAAGGCCATGCAAATCTTTTCAACATTTGCAGAGGCCATGCTAATCTTCTTATTCTTTGCATTGGCCATGTTAATCTTCTCATCCTTTGCATAAGCCATGCTAACTTTCTCATCCGTTTCAGAAGCCATGCTAATATTTTCATCCTTTGCAGAGGCCATGCTAATCTCCTCATCCAATTCACTCGCAGATATTGTCATTCACTTCGCCCGTACATGTTTATCTACATCACATAAACGTGTCTACCGACACTTCACGCATACGTGTTAGCTTTAGCGTCCCTGTCGATCCACGTGCTGGATGTAGAGTCAGTCTCAACCCAGTCTTTTCTGTCCAATAGGGCCTATAATGAAGTGTAGTCAGGTCCAGAGGTGTGAAGGCGAATGGCAAGGCACTGGATTGACAAACTATGTAGTGGTCTCTGCCTGGCAGCCTCCCCACTCCCCGGTGGGACACCCTCTCTCCAGTGCTATTAAGGGGGCTGAGTCACTCGCTTACTCATGCACTCCCATGACGTCCCTAAAAGGCTGCATCACATCAATCCCTGTCAGGCTTTTCGCCGTGCTCAATGTGAGTGAGTTGAGTCAGTGACAAGATTTTTCTGTCTGGTCTAAAGTGGGTGGAGTTTTTTTCCCTGCCTGGTTGGCCCTGTCCGGCGGTATCTTAGGATAGAGACACATTGACCCCCCTCCGTCTCGGTTTCCAGTATCTATGCTGCAAATATGTTTGATATCAATACATTGTTCACAACGTTTTTGAATTGTTACTGCTAGTACGCAGTGATGGTGTCATATCCTCAAAGGCCTGAAATGTTTGAAAGATATCTCCTCCGCAGAGATGGTCACATTTAGATTGAATCTGATTATCTATTTATATCTATTTTAGGGAGAAAACACACCACTGCTTGTTCTGGATTCAGATACAGCCAATAAGCCCTAAGAGAAGGTCTTTGACAACCACCTTACAATTGTAATCACATTGACTTCTAGGCTACAAACAAATTCCCATATGCTTTTTTAGGTCATATATAGCAAGAACAAAACTATATGTTGTGAATTATTGGCTCTAGCAGTGTGTTTGTAAATAATGCTGAAGAAAGATATAGGTCACCTCCTTAGGAAATGAATTATTGTCAATGTAATTACTATGGTTCCATTCCCATCGCAATACCACAAGTTCAAATGTCAAAGGACAACCCCCCACTACCCCCCACACAAGCTATTCAAAGTCAAGCCATGAGTGGAGAACGTTCTAAGTTATGGAATCAGCTTCTGTGAGCCAATTATCCAGACACACTTCTAGATGTGATGAACATTTTTTCAACATGCTGGTGGCCCGGAGGTAAGAATGAGAAAGTGTTGGACCATGTCCAACCATGTGGATGATCTCAATTGGCTTATATGGATCTAATTACCTGATATAATTATCTGCTAAGCCGGTTGGTCCCTAGCATGGGCCCTAGGTTGGCCAGAGAAAAGCTAGAAAATACCCATTTAAAAAAAACAGTGGCTATAAAAAAGTATGACCCGTTATTTCCTTAATTTGCTACTTCTACCAAGCTTACACGTGGAATAGTTTTAAGATGGTCAAACCAGGTATCATCTTGCAATTTGATTTTGAGATTTAGGATATATGTAGGTTTTCTTTTTTGTGTGAAATATGCCTTTACTTCTGTTGGTGAATGGAAACACATTGAAAAGCACCTTGGGTTTACATGGCTGAATAGAAAAGAAACCAGGCAGACCTAAAACCAGAAAAGGAACCAGGCAGACCTAGTTCAGCCAGCCTGCAATTAAAAGTGATAAATGTTGCCCTCACTGAATTCAAACCCAGGTCTCCCACATGAGTGGCTGTGTCCTTAACCACTACATCACGGTGCTATACCTTTGCCCAGTGTCGGTATAGCATCTCGACATTAGGACATTTTGTCACGCATTAACATCACACCAAGTTTGAATATTTCGCTAGACACCATTAAGCATTGTGTTAAACTGACTAACGTTTCTTATTAAGTATACATCCACCACAAACAGCATCTATGAACTCTATGGCTTTTGCCACTGGCCGTTTTAACAGCTTATTAGCCAGTAATAGGCTTACTCACTCACTCAGTAAGAGACATTCGCTCTTCTTGGCTGGCTCCGCTTACACGGTCCGGCAAAAATTATGATTGGGTTGTTTGGAAGTGTATTTCCTAAATGTAAGAGATACATATAGGAAATACACTTGCGTGTTTTTGAAACTTGCGTGTTTTTGAAACTTGCGAATAAAATTTTACCACTTCTGACATGATTGGTCCCCCAGACACATTTTCACTGTTGCTACAGCAACTTAGCTTACCTTTAGATTGACTCTAATACTTGTGTGCATTAGAGCAAAACAATTACTGGTGTACCGGTACCAGAGTAAATCACAGTTCCAAAACATCATGGCACCTTTTAGAATAAATTAACATTACATACCATACTAACACATTTTTAGATTTTTCTAAAATGGCATAAATTCAATATTGTTTATAAATTCTACAAACCTTACCAATTAAAATAACTGCAGAATCTTTCAATTACTCAATGTCTGCAATCACCTACATCAGGGGTACTCAACTCTTACCCGGTATGGTCTGAAGCCTGCTGGTTTTCTGTATTACCTCATCATTAATTGCACTCAGGTGGTGTCCCGGGTCTAAGTCCATGTTTAGAAGGTTGCAATGCTGACTTAGAGTTCCCGGAGCTGAGTAACCTCCATCATACTGGGAAGGTGGTTACAAGTCGTCAGGCAAACAGATCAAGGTCCGAACGAAGCGGCATTCAGGGGAGGCCGGACATATCAATCTCTGTCATCAATTCTAAGAAGTGATGCTACTTCTGAACTGTCACCAAGTTCACAAGAACAACCGTCTGGGAGGTGGGGTAAAAAGGACGCTAGGCCACACAGAATTTGTAAAGGTCGTTTTTGTCATCCAACCCTGACCAAATACTCAAATTCCCAAGCCACATACAATTCCATACGTTAACATATGAAAAATGTGCCCTGACACCCCGTGCCCTGGTCCTGCCCCCTTTACCACAGAAGGTATTAACTAAGCCTCCTCACAGCTGTTACATCCATGACCCACTGGTGAACATCACACAGCACAACACAGCAAAGCTTCACCACGAGTAAGTTTTACCATCCGGGATTCCTGCCCAACTGGGTGATTGTCCATGCCAGTGACATGTCTCCCTTAATCCTGATCCTGTTTGCTCTCTCTCCGTCCTTTAATGTGCCTCTCCTTTACTCTCCTTCACTACCCCTCTCCTCCCCTCCCCACATCTTCAATCTCCCTCACTCGCCCATTCTTTCACTCCCTCTTTCCTTCACTCCTTTCGTTCTCTTTTTCCCTCTCTCACCTGACCCTAACCCTGCCCCAGCCAATTTGGCTACAATCCCTACTGTCTCGCTCCGTGTTGGACTATGCTTACAGTTAGCCAGAGAAAAGAAAAGTCCACTGCAACATTGTACAAATACTCAGAAACAGAGGCGTCGCTAGGATCACAATACATTCGGGGTTTAGCCAACCCCCCCCCGCCCAGCCCAGGACAGATAGTACAGTGTTTTGAAAGTACATGCGGAAAATCTCGATGTACACGCTAGCGGCCTACATAATGCGCAATCGGACTTATAGATGAATAGATCAGGGGCTATTTTTTTATTATTATTTTTTTGGGTCAATTTGAGATCCGGGGCTATTCATAAAAGATCCGAGGCTATAGCCCCGGACGCCCAGGCCTAACGACGCCAATGCTCAGAAAAGCAATCAATACTCCTGGACATCAGTCTATTTTATGCCTGTATGTCTCCCTACTCCAATAGATCTATTGAATATATATATATGCTTTGTTTACACTGACCCTTGTTTCACTTTAATGCAACATTTAATCATCATTCATGCCTTCCAGGGTATCCACTTGTACTGCACCAATCACATACTAATATTTCTAAAGAAATGCAATATTTTCTATTGGTAGACGCTTCTGTAGTAAGGTGACTGAAAGTTACCACTTAGATTGTTACTGAGTGGACAGCTAGGAAAATGAGTGGAAGGGAATATAACCTTTCTGACAAATAAATATACTGATAATCTGACTACATATTGTTTGTAAATATACATGATCGTAAGTGACCATAATATGTAGGTAGTACTTAGTAAAGGTAGCTAACCCTTCCGTCACGAGGCTAGCATTTAAATGGCATGTATTCCTGGGCCTACCCAGACTGTTTAGAAATCCAGGACACAGGGATGACAAGTCTGGTCGCTTAGACTTAATTATATGTGTGTAATTATCAGTAGCTCTACGAACACGAGTGTTGATATAGGTTCCCAATGACTCCACTGAAATAACTAAAGATGAACGAAAATATATTTAAAAAAAAATGTAATTTATTTCAATCAAGTAATAAAGCTACAATTCCAAACATGGTTACATACCAGCTGTTTTCAATGTCCTCACTAATCGTATCCAAATCTACTAATAATACCATAACTGTCTAAAACACACTATAGCACGAACGTGCGCTAGTAGCATCCATTAACAATAGTACTACAACACGTGCTGGGAGGTCACTTTAACGAGAACAAACTCAAATAATAATAAAAGATGTTTGAGATATGACTATTTATCTTTAGAACAGACATATCTAAAACACTCCCTCAAATAATCATTAGGATTGCTTTACCTTGGCAAACACAATGAACACAAAGGACAGGAACTGTCCCACTTAACCAATGCAAAATTACAGAATGGGTTGGGCGTGGCTGCCTGTTGTTGCCAGCCATGCAACACGGACAAATGTTCTACAATGTTCTTGTAAAGTATGATCCATAACCCGTACAGTAGCCTAAATAATTTCAGACTACTCATCCCTTTATGGGGAAAAGGTAAATCCAAACACTACAGATACATGTCCACAATATCATTAATTTTGTTACATTACAGTTTACTCAAAGTTTCACACCTCTCCAGGTGAATTCAGGAGGGTCGGGGCTAATGGCCCACAACTGTGTTTCAGATCTTTAGAGAAGCAAATGTGATGCAGGACCCCTGGTTAACATCACAGAGGGTCTGTTGGAGACTTGATCAGTCAGACATCGAATACACATCCACTCTTCCTCAACAGACATTTCTCATTACACTACACTTTAACCCTAAAAAGGGCAGGCCTTTTTCTTACTCATGAGGAGCTAATTTGAGTCAAACAATCTAACGGCCTGAAGCATAAGCTTTTTTTATGCCTGCATGCTCGTGTTAGAATGTAATGCATGGAAGTGCATGAGACAGAACAAATGGGCCATGAACGTCAACCTGGTCTTAGAATGTATAATGAAAAGGCTTGATTTCTTTAGCGCCTACACAGCATAAAACTGGTTAAATGAGCTAATCAAAAATTGTCTTTCTGCATTGCTATGTCTGGAATTGTTCAGTATACAGGTATAATCAAAATTCAGTGCTAATAGTTTAAATGACAGTGTCAATATTACAAATGCTTGCCTTTTTATCCAGAGATTTTTGTGTATCGTTTGTAGAAAATAATTTATAGGAATTACTCATGCAACATGCTATGCAAATGTACATTTTAAAAATAGACTTTATTGGCCTGAAAATCAATTCCTACCTATCTCTGTTGATTTTGATCATGTCACATATCAGGCTGGAACACTTGACAAATTCTGATTAAAAAAAAAAACTACTACTGTTTGCTAGCTAGAAAAAAAAATGAATGGTTTGTTTTTTATAAACAGTACAATTTTAAAAGTACATTATCATCACATTTCTGAACAGATTACTGCAGGTACATTGACTCCCGTAGAACCTTAAGGAACCAACATTCCAGAGGGCTACAGACACTGAGGTACGGCTACATGAACACAACAACTGTTTATAATGGATTGTGACACGTGGAGGAAAACACATTCACCGGCCAATCACAACGGTTGAGTTTGCAGGCTGCTGACCTATTACAAGAACTTGCTAGATCACGACAAGATAAGGAAGACCTTGTCTGACACCAACACCACCCAGTCTGTATATCGCTAAGCCAATTTCCACTGTCACAAGCACATCATCGATATGCTACGACCAGGATTTGAGCTCTCAGTCACAATGAGGTAGCTTTGTTGCAAGGCTATTACTGACACGTGTCATGCGGGACACCTGGAAATCGAAATTCAAACAACCTCATTTCAGAAAAATCAAGGATGGAGGCAGAGACATTTTAATTTTACCTTTCTAGTGTTAACCTGGGTCTCTCTATCCAGCCTCATTGCCTGGG
Source organism: Esox masquinongy (assembly GCA_016801175.1). Taxonomy (NCBI): domain Eukaryota; kingdom Metazoa; phylum Chordata; class Actinopteri; order Esociformes; family Esocidae; genus Esox; species Esox masquinongy. The sequence goes on along the minus strand of JACXGI010011695.1, from coordinate 11,262 downwards.
GGAGACCGTAGTCTCCAGACCCATTATTGGCAGAAGGCAAGATGAATTATGTTTCATAATAATTAGAAGTTCATCCTGAGGGAGTCTTGCAATCCTCCGATGCACCCCATCTCAATTAAATGTGTTTGTTTTGATGTAGTTCTCCAAACACAACATGAAGGGACTGGGGACGAGCACAGGCTAGGGGAAGACACACTCTCACCGTAAACACCTGGTCTACGCTTTATGTTGCTCATGCAAATACTTCGTCGCACACGTACAAAGACATACACCACTGTAATATAGTGTTCGTGTTTATCTGGGTTATTAACAGGTTGTGTATTGACACAGGGATTGGCAACAGTCACTAATCCTACAAGCCACCGTACAGCAAAGGAGATACTTCATTAAGAAAGCCACATAGGCATTGGAGCTCTGGTGCTCTGTCTCTTGTTCCCTGGTGCTAAAGCTTTCTAATAATGCCTTTCTAAGAACTATTAGAGCACGAATACTATTAATATTGCTATTATTATTAATAAACATAATAATGATAACAACAAGCGCACAGCAGGAAAATTGAGTATCTAAATACATAAACTCATGCTTCACAGCAATGCTGATAAAAAAAAAAATATTGAAGAACGGTTCCAGCAGACACAATAAATTAGGGTAAATAAATAGTAGCCCCTAACATAGTGTTGTCAGTGGAGTGTGTAGAATTGGCTAGCGGCAGCTTGGTTTGTCAGTGAAAGCTTTCCCATTGTCGTATGACACGGGGTACCCTTAAAGGAACCCCTAATGCCAAATAAATAAATACATTAATTATTTAGTTGAATTAAAGTTTCCTGCTGCCCCTGAGATGCGCAAGTCTGAAAGTGAAATGGAATGGTAAGTAGCTACATCAAACCTCTGGGTGCATCCAAATACCATGTTGTCCTAACCACCATCTGATCTAAATCACAGGAATTCCAAATAACTAGGTTTAGAGTAGGGACTGAAAGACAGGCAGACTGATCAATGTCAACGGGGATAAAGAAGAGGACCCACCAGCACAATGACAGCGGCAGGCCCAACAAAGGCGTATAGAAGCCCACCTTCCAGGGACAGCCAACAACTGAAGCAGCAGAGAAGGAGAAAAAAAAGTCATTAACATCTGTTGTACATAAGCTGTGTTCTGTAAAATGCATTTTAGTCTGTTTAATTTTCCAAATGACTAGTCCCCGGGAGGAGTCACTCCATTATGTCTCTTCAGGGGTTCGAAAGACTTCCAAAGAAAAAAGACCCACTGGCAGTTAAATCATATACTGTACTTACTTTACGTAAGGGACTGAAATAATAATTAAAAAAAATACAGTTTGAAATAAAAATATTTCTCCAAATGTGAGAGTGCTTAATAGATAGACCAACGTTCACTATAAAATACATGAGCGCTACGACAAACACTGTTGGGTATTGAGTAATGACATCACTGACATCTTAAGTAAATGGTTACAGGTTAAAGGTGAAAGTCTGTACTCACTAGCTGGGTGTACCATAACCTCTGGCTCTAGTGAAACCTACTGACACAGCTACAACGAGGGCTGGGAGACCTGCAAGAGGGAAGGGGGAGGGACAGCGAGAAGAGAGAGAGAAAGGGAGAGAAAGAGAGAAAAAAGAGAAGTACATGGAGTGAAGGTCAAAGGAGGGAGAGAAAAAAGCATTAATCAGAAGAGATGTACCCTCTTAACCAGTGGTTCTCAAACTTCTAATGGGGACCCTCAACCATCCCGTGTACTAGATGTATATAAGAGCAAGCTCACCTGAATGAACTGGTCAACTAATTATCAAGCCCTTGACTAGATGATTCAGGTTAGCTAATTCAAGGCTCCAACAAAACAATGAGATGGCTGTGGGTCCCCCCGGGAGAAGTTTGGGAGCCATTGCTCTTGGCAATACATCATCAGCACAATGTGTTACTTCACAACGACGACATGGACCTTCGACTCAAACGTAATATGCCACTGTCGACTAAAATGTAGCCGGACATAGCGCCATTGGTTCATGAAAAAGAGTTTTGACTGAGGCGGGAGAAATGACTGTAGTATGGCTGACTCCGGCTGGGTTCGTGTACTCTGAGATGTCCCTGAGTGTCGGCTGCGGTTTAACTATAAGAGGATCCTCTGTAGTGGACTTCCTTGGGCTGCTGCGCGATCTGTCAGCATGCGTGCATTTGTCTGGGGCCATTAAGTCCTGAAATTAATTGTCCGTCCATTCGGCTCTCTTTGTGCCTGCTCGTGCATGCACGTGTGCGCGAGCCAGATAGCAAGAGCGTGAAGAGAAGGTGTGTATGAAGTGCGTGTATGTGTGGGCATGCGTGCGTGCGTGTGCGTGTGTGCGAGCGTGTGTGTGTGAGTGAGTGTGTTTGTGTTTGTGACAGAAAGATGCTGGGTCCTTAATGAGCTTGGCTCTGAAATATTCATGTAATTAACAAAGCTGTGATTATGCCAGCAAATGCAATTAGAAAATCCCACATTAACAAAAGAGATGTGGTGTGGCTGGGTGGGGTGCTAACTTGACAAAGTATGATGCCCTTCCAAACACTAACACACACACACACGCTCACACTAACTCCTCTACACTGCCTGTCGTTACCATGGTGACTGATTTGAATCAGAATTCATTGGAAAATTGCAAACAGCTAGGGACATATCCCTCACGAAATGTTCTTACTGTACCTCCCCCTCCTCCCCATCCCTCTACTATTTCCTTGTTTAATGTTGAGTCAGTCTGTCAGCCATCAAATCTGTGTGTGGCGGTCAGGTTGACATGCCAGCGTTCATTGCTATGGCCGTTTCCCAAACTGCACCCTATTCTCTCTTTAGTGTAGTAGTTTTCTCAAGAACCCAACGAACCCCCTGGGTAAAAGAAGGGTACTAAATTATAGTCAAATGTAGTGCACCAAATTGGGAACAGGACTTAATAAAGTTCACTGAAGAGGGAATAGTGTGTCATTTGTGAGTTAACCTATATCAGCTAAGGGCATCTGTGACTTAATGGATCAGACCGGAGGATGGATGAGGAAAACTAGGTAAAGGGATGAATGGAAGCAAGGCAGGTAATTGCTAGGTTCTCTTTCCCTGGATGTTACCTCTGTCAGGAAGATGTTATCTTATGGCATTTGTTATCATTTTGCCTCTAGCAAGACATTAGGTTGTGGTAAAAGACAGATAGTAGGGTGTGGTGTAGAACAGACATTAGGTCGTGATATAGAACATATGTTATGTTGTGGTATAAAACAGACATTAGGTTGTGGTATAGAACAGATATCAGGTTGTGGTATAGAACATATAGTAGGTTGTGGTATAGGACAGCCATTAAGTTGTGGTAATGGACAGATGTTGTGGTATAGAACAAACATTAAGTTGTGGAATAGGACAGATATTATGTTGCGATACAGGACAGACATGTTGTGGTATAGGACAGGAATGTTGTGGTATAGGACAGACATTATGTTGTGGTATAGGACAGACATTATGTTGTTGTATAGGACAGACATTCAGAAGGAGCGAGACAATGTTCAGGCTGGCAGAATTATCACAGGGTTGATTCTCACATGAGTGATTGAAGGGAAAGATTGAAAGGTCTGTGAATCTACATCTATATTATAGCACGAGGACCCTGCATGACTGAAATAATAACTGCAAGACTGTGTGTTGGTTTATCTCTGTGTGTGTGTGTGTGTGCGCGTGTGTGTGTGTGTGTGTGTGTGTACCTACCCCAGCCCAGGCACAGGAACCTTTTACGTATGAGGCGTGTCCTCATCTTGCCAATAACTGCCAGGTAAGACTGCCATGCTTCGGTCAGCACCCAGCAGAACGATGCCAGGAAGAAGAAATGCAGAAATGCTGCAGTCACAGTACATAGGCCCTACAGAGTGAGAAAGAAGAGAGGAAGAGAGACAGAGCGAGCGAGAGAGAGGGGGAGTGCAAGACAGTAAGACCCAACCAAATCATAAGGAAACAAAACAAAAACAATGTCACACCAGAAAGATTCAACCCTGCGAAAAAATAAAATTAAAATGCTACCTCCTAAATAGAGAGTACACTGTTGCAAAGTACCAGATATTAAATTACGATACACCATGACCATGTCCAGACAGGTGAGCATAGCTTAGTCATCGACAATGGGTGCCACCTTGTTTTCCAGAGAACATGTGCACAATGCCTATAAGAAGAGCTTCAACTGGAGCTGCACTTTATAATTAGCCAAATGTCTGACCACATAAGAGAGACATCTGTCCCTCTGATCATACAGAACATACAGTTATTTCAAATAAACATTCATAAGCTCAATGCACAGGGAGGGAAAGGAGCATACGGGACTAGAGAGGAAAAAAAAAGAGAAAGGAAGGGACAGAGACAATGTGACAGTGAAGGTGTGAGAAAGAAAAGAAAGATAGGTCAAAGTGAAACAAAAAAGCAACATGCTCTGTGTAATATATTACTTTACTCCCTCTCTGTTACCATCTTTCTCTCCATGTGCTGCTCAAGTCGCTTTATAACCCGATGAAACTGTTTACCACCTACTTTCTCTTCAGTTTTCCTCCATTTATCCCCCCTTCTGCCAAATACTTTGCTAGGAACTTGGAAAAATAGGTTGACAACATTTGCACCTTTCACTTTCACTCAAATTGTTGAGGCAGCAAGGTAGCCAAGTGGACAGGGCATCTGACCAGCAACGGAAAGGTTGCTAAATCAAACCCCCTGGGTTGGCAAGGTGAATAATCTAACGTTCGCTCTCCGCGAGATTGCTCCCAGGTTTTTGGTTTATATAATGTGGTTTTTCTCACCTTGCCCAGCGTCTGAGACTGTCCGACCAGTATCAACATGTTGGAGGCCAGGATGGATAGACAGAAATTCACCAAGATGATAGACCTCTCCGACCGAATATACCTGAGAGACAACGGCAAAGGAAGAAGAGGGAGAAGAACATTAAAGGAAAAGGGAGAACTGTATTGGAGATGATGAGGTTGGATTGACTTAGTCATGTGATGATTGCGCTGGTTTGCCATCTGCTCTGGATGGGCCCACTGTTAGATTAATGGTGCCAGCCTCTTCCCGTTCCCCTCTGCCACAGATGCCAGTCACCCCCACACCTCCCTCTCTCGAACACTTAATCCCCCCGTCTGAGTCTGGCTTTGTCATCTCCCATTTGTTTTCCATTACGCCTAATTGGAGTTTTGGCCTGGACTGTGCCACAGTCAGGCAAACCTGGGGGTTTTCTTCCTGTTAATCTCTGTTCGAAAGCTGTGCCCTCTGCATAAACACCCCACTGGTAGGTAACAGCCCAAATACAGACAGTGATTAAGTGCGTGTGTGCACGTGGGCGTATTCACCTCCAGAATGCAGCATAGATGAGGAGTAGGATGAGCAGAGCGGTGCAGGAGACCCCACAACCCACCATGAGGGGCACGGAAGGCAAACTGGATGGACCCATTTCCTGAAGAGAGAGAAACGGGAAGAGAAGGGAGAAATGTGGGGGAGATGGAAAGAGGAGAGATGAGAGTGAGATGAGAGAGAAGAGAAAGGGAGATAGAGGAGAGACAAAAATAGAAGGTTAATTCATTGGGCAGCCTTAGGTCTCTGGCCCTAATACACCGAGTCAAAGATCATTAACTTCTACCTATCACTACTTGTCTCACCCGACATGCTGACGATTTTCTCTGAACCTGTCTACGTTTTCATTCCAAATGTCAGCCTAGTCCCTAAAGGAAAGTGCACTACTTTTGACCAGAGCCATCCAAATGTAGTGCGACGTAAAAAGGTATAGGGTTCTATTTGGAAAGTCTATTTTTTATATCCCTCGATCTTAAGTTCCAGTCAGCACAGGTTGCTGGCTTTTCTGATTCCTTCAAAGTAATCTATTGTCCATATATTGTTCAATGTGGATAATGAACAGGGAGGTTTGAGCCCTGAATGCTGATTGGCCATGGTATATCTGACAAATTCACTACAAGTACGACAAAAATGTTTAACATGCGAATTATATGGTATATACCAATTAATGGTATAGACCAAGTTTCCTCTATTTCTGTTATCGGGGATATAATCTATGCATGCAGTAACTTCAACAATTAACCCCTTAGACACTGTATTTCACTATGCCCTTTGATATGCATATACAGTTAGGGCCAGGAATATTTGGACACTGACACAATTTTCATAATATTGCTCTGTACGCCACCACAATGGATTTGAAATGAAACAACTGAGATACAATTGTCAAGTGCAGACTTTCAGCTTTAATTCAAGGGGCTGAACAAAGATATTATATGTAACATTTAGGAATTGCAACCATTTTCATGCACAGTCCCCTTATTTCAGGGGCTCAAATGTAATTGGACAAATTAACACAATCATAAATAAAAAGTCTGGAACGCATGGACATCACCAAATGGTGGGTTTCTTCCTTTGTGATGCTTTTCCAGGCCTTTACTGTAGCTGTCTTCAGGGGTTGTGTGTTCGTGGGTCATTCTGCCTTAAGTATTGTCTTCAGGAAGTGAAATGCATGCTCGGTCGGGTAGAGATCAAGCGACTGACTCGGCCATTGCAGAACATTCCACTTCTTTGCCTTAAAAAACTCCTGGGTTGCTTTCGCAGTATGTTTTGGGTCACTGTCCATATGTAAAGAGCCATCCAATCAAATTTGTTGATTTTGGCTGAATCTGAGCAGACAGTATATCAGTATACACTTCAGAATTCATCCGGCTGCTTCTGTCACATCATCATTAGTGACCCAGTGCCACTGGAAGCCATGCATGCCCATGCCATCACACTGTCTCCACCGTGTTTTACAGATGTAGTGGTATGCTTCGGAGCCATTCCAAGCCCTCTCCATACTTTTCTCTTCCTATCATTCTGGTACAGGATGATCTTGGTTTCATCTGTCCAAAAAATGCTGTTCCAAAACTTGGCTGGCTTTCTTTGATGTTCTAATCTGGCCTTTCTATTCTTGAGGCTTATGATGGGTTTGCACCTTGTGGTGAACCCTCTGTATTTGCTCTCGTGAAGTCTTCTCTTTATGGTAGACTTGGATAATGATATGCCTACCTCCTGTAGAGAGTTCTTCAATTGGCTGGATTTTGTGAGGGTGTTTTTCTTTATCATGGAAAGGATCCTACGCTCATCAACAACTGTTGTCTTCCATGGACGTCCAGGCCTTTTTGTGTTGCAGAGCTCACCAGCGTGTTATTTTTTCTCAGAATGTACCAAACTGTTGATTTAGCCACTCCTAATGTTCCTGCTATCTCTCTGATGGATTTTTATTTTTGCAGCCTAAGGATGGCCTGTTTCACTTGCATTGAGAGCTCCTTTGACTGCATGTTGTGAATTCACAGCAACAGCTTCCAAATGCAAATGCCACACCTGGAATCAACTCCAGACCTTCTACTTGCTTAATCGATGAAGAAATAACAAAGGAATAGCCCACACCTGTCCATGAAACAGCTTTTGAGTCAATTTTCCAATTACTTTTAGTCCCTTGAAAAAGAGGGGGTAACATATTAAAAATCTGTAATTCCTAAACCCTTCCTCCAATTGGGATGTGAATACCCTCAAATAAAGCTGAGAGACTGCACTTTATTTAGGGGATAATTATTGGACAGTTTCATATTGGGAAAAGGTGTTATAAGCAGCAAAATGAACTCAGACTTGAATGCCTTGTGCACTTGTATTTAGAGCTTTACTGGAAGTTCTTCTTGTATATCTACACACATATATATATATATATATATATATATATACATAGAAATGTATGGCCAATTATTGCCACCCCAGCTTTTAATACTTTGGGCATCCACCCATTGCAAAGTTAAGAGTCTTCTACTGTAAACCTTGATGAGATGGGGAAACACATAGCAAATGTCTGATCCATGCAGAATCGCTCCAGATCCTTCGGTACTTGGTCCTCAGTTGTGGACATCTCTTCAGCTTACCTCACAGTTTTTCGAAAGGTTTCAGTTCAAGGTATTGATTGGTTGCAAAATATTGTTTTGTAGTCATTCTGGATATTTTATTATTTCAGTCAATCTGAATATTTTGGATCCTACTGGAAGATCCAGCGAAGAGCTAACATAAGCCTCCAGGCTGAGACAGACAGATTTTGCTCTTAAATATCCTGGCAATTAGCAGAGTCCAATGCACCTTTCATCATAACAGTTTCCCAGGTCCCCACAACACCATCGATCCACCACCATATTTCACTGTGGGGATTAGGTCACTTTCTGCAATATCATCCCTCTTTTTTTCGACAAAGCCAATTTTGGTGTATTGGCCAAAAAGCTCTATTTTTGCCTCATCTGAACATAGAGCCTGTTTACAACCAAAGTTCCAAAGAAGCTCAGCTAACTCTGGATGCTGACATTTGTCTCAATGAGGGTAGAGGTATTCTTCTGGCAAAACATCCAAATACCAAGTTTGTTGGCATGGAGGTGGGGTCTAACGGTAGTTTGGGAGACCCCAAGATCCAACCAACTTTGATTCATGGTAAATTATTTTTGACCTCTGAATTGCCATGTCTGTAATCTCATACTTACACGCTAGTGAAAAGAAAAATAAGGACTGCCACTTAAGAGTTCCCACTGACTCAGGTAATCTTTAAACATGCAACAGCAAGATACACCTATTAAATTTGTTTCATAAGACTTTGTAGGACTGCCATTTTTTTTAGGAGTGACACTTTTTGTTGATCATTTTCACTTTGTTTCTTTCATCAAATCAAGCTAAAACAACAACAACAATATAATTATAAGACTTTTTTGCTCATCTTTAACAAGCTCAAAAATTTAACAAGCTGAAAAAGAAAATCAACTCTCAATATGACTTCTATATGAAGTATGAATAAAATATAATAAAAATATATATATTGGTTTTCTTTCAATATATTTTAGTCAGGTATGTTAAAAAGCAACTTTCTGTGAAGTATAGGAATATTAATATAGGAAAAGTCAAAAATATCACTCGGGTATGAAATCACTGTATCAGGGTATTGCACTGCACAATGTGCATGGTAGTCACGTGTGCAGTGAAGTACAAGGTCTACTGTAGGTTCAGAAGTCAAAGGTCATTTCCAGACCCAGGTATACAGACTCTGACAGACATTAACCAGAGAAGCTTAAGAAATTACCGGCATATATTATCTACAGTAGCTAGAGAACTGTAGGTTAGCTAGCTACAGGGCCGGCCCTAGGCACACGCAACATAGGCGGTCGCTCAGAGCCCCCGGCCTCTAGGGGGCCCCAGTCTACTAGTGAGCCCCAGACCAATAGGGGGGCCCCCAAATCAAATTTAGCTTAGGGCCCCCAAAAGTCTAAGGCCGGCCCTAGCTAGCTACCTCTTTTGACAAAAATTACTTCAGTTATGTCTTCAGTTATCCAAAAATAGTAAACATGATGGTTAAACTTCTGATACACTACTCACTGATTCAAAAAACACCTTAGATAGATATAAAGGCTGCTAATTTCATATTCATCAACAACATTAGAGTTACCAATTAGTTAGGGGTGCAACATAGTTGGCTCAAACATGTCTCTTGATAGACTAGGTCGGATTTTGAGAAAACAGAGTTTACTTATATGAAATAGAAGATTACTGAAAATGTGAAAGAATAAGAGAGCAAATAACAAAGGCTGTCTGACCGCAAAAGATCTGTAATACAGAATTGTTTTCCACTTTAAGAGTACCACTAAAAGCTAAAACAAAAAAGGCTTGTTGGAACCACAATGTATTTGTGGACATTATCTTATGTCTTATATACACATCTATTGCTACTTGAATATACAACATCTAAAAAATGGTTTATGAGTTCTATTGCGTCTGAACCCAAAATATAAGCTTGATTTACACTAGCACCATAGAACACGGTAAACACTTTCATATTATGGATGGTCAACATTGTTATTGTTAAAAAAAGGATCCCAGCTTTAAGCGGATACATGAAGCCATAATGATTAGGTAAATCTATTTAATCCTATCTGATCTACACACAAGGTTAATTAATTTATTTCAGACCTCTCTACCAGTAATTCAATGACGTGTCTTCTCATTCCTGTGGAGTCCCTGATGGGCTAAAGGTCCACTTCTAATTCCCAGTCACACTTTACCTTAATTTACCCCCCAGAGTGTCCAACCTGCCCGTCATCTGCTATGTCTATCATTTTATAAAGACACACACACACACACACACACACACACACACACACACACACACACACACACACACACACACACACACACACACACACACACGACTTCTATTAAAGCGTTGTGATTTTCACTTGACTATGAACGACATACGGTCTCAATGGTCTCTACTATTGTAGATGAGAGAGAACTAAACATCAACTTCAACAAGATAAAGAACAGGGATATCAAATTAAATGGAAGGGAGAGAGAGAGAGGAGGAGAGAGAATGTGAGAGGGGGAAAGACAGACAGAAAATGAGACAGATTAAATGAGAGAGAGAGAAAAGGAAAAAAAGAGCGACGGCATCGGGGAAGTTCAGAACTCTCTTTTACAAAGGGAAAATTATTTACAAGGGAGGGAAGGAAACCAGGGAGCAGAATAAAGAAAAGATAGAAAGGGTTGTTGAATTTCAATGTTGTGTGGCAGGTCAAAGACATTGAAATGGGTTTGCAGCTAAGTTTATATGATGGCCAAGCTATTGCATGAACATGCACAGACCCATATGCATTGACACGTGCAAACACCCACAGACTCTCACATAGAACCCCCTGGGATTACTCCATATATCTGCCATGTCTATTTACATGAAAGGATTGGGGATATGGGCGCCAAGGTAGCCTCGGGGTAAATACTGTGTGGGAATGAGTGGTGAATTTGTGCTGTCTGGGTATTGAATGTGTGTATTAAAGCGAGAGCCCTGGACTGTCCATGCTCTCGGCACCCTGACTCTTTGGCTCTGAAGGGATGGTGATCACTACTTTCAGCTTGCACGTATAACATCAGGTTTATGTGTCTGTGTGTGTGTGTGTGTGTGTGTGTGTGTGTGTGTGTGTGTGTGTGTGCGTGAGCTGATGAAGAAAACTACTGTAGCTATTTTCAACTCAGGAAGTTTAACCTACTTATGTCTCACTGAACACATGTTACTCTCTCTACCCACTGACCCCTCTATCTCATACTCTCTCTACCCACTGCCCCCTCTATCTCATACTCTCTCTACCCACTGCCCCCTCTATCTCATACTCTCTCTACCCACTGCCCCCTCTATCTCATACTCTCTCTACCC